>JBBBDQ010000367.1:2042500-2300000 GCA_037127315.1 Ascarosepion bandense
ACTGTTAAATATAACAAACAATGAATGTCTATTATGTTTAATCATGACCCGTTCTAAACATCATATTTTGGCTTTAATTTCAGGTGAAAATAAAGACAAAAATTGTCCAACATTTGGATATTTCTCCATTGTGTTGGTTGCAGGCATTCGGCTTACATGAGCCATCTTCAGAGAGGTTACAGGGACGTTAATATAAATACACTCACCATCAAAGATGATTTTATTTTGTGTTGACATAAAACATTGCTAAGCCACGACAACAGTCACCAAATAGCAGACGCAGTTCGTAAATCTATAATGCGGCTCCATGACGTCACACCGCGTGAGAGACCGAAATGTTAACAGAACCATATGTCCAAATGCAATGTAATGTGTTATGAACAAACTGAAATGTGATTTTATTAAGTGTGGGTTTTTTGATTTAATGTAGATAGTCTCCAATATCGGGAGGTCATTTTTACTGTGTGTATCAGTGAGTATTATTGTGTTATTAACAAAAAACTGTCTAATATATACATGAGCCGATTTTAAATGTGAATTAAGTTTAAGCGTCTAATGATTCTTTTTACAGTTTTTTTTTTCAGATTTAACAACGTCAGTCTTTGGCAGTTTTAACCATTAACAATCGAACAATGTATTAAAATTACCGAAGCCTATTACGAAAATAGACGTTCGAACAAGAGAAGAAACAATTTAACTGCTAACGGATGAGATAATCAGGCATATAGCGGCAATAGAAAGCTGACAAGGAGAATTCGATACTTAAATAGTGGGTGCGTTGGCCGGGAGGAAATGTCTTTGAACATCGGGGTCGCAAATTTATACGGATTATCCATTCTTTTCCAGTTTATAGTGGGAGTCCGTTCAAGCGAAGGTTTGTTGTATATTGTTGAAGATTGACGGAATTTGGCCTCGTTGTAGATAACCCATTGAACGGACGTTAAAATGTTCATGGCAATAAAATGCTGAAAAGAGAATTAATACTTAGGTATGTGGGAGCGTTGTAAGTAAGGAATGTCTTTGATGTATTCGCTCCTTAGGTCAGTAAGTAGTTTTGAGACAGCGAAAGGTAAGAGGAGAGGGAAGGAAGGCTAGGATAGGAAGCCGCTTGACGTAGGTCAAGGGGGATATCGATTACACTCCTCTCTCTTGAGTCAGTCCGTGTGTGTCGGCATGCGTCGGTCTGTCTGTCTGTCTGCGTCTGTCTGGCGATGCTTTCTTTTTGGATCGCAGCAGATCATTTGGGAATTCATATTTGATTCTGGGCTTCCCATTGGCCGATAAATAAAATTCGCGTAGGCTCGCGAACTGGAAATTGAATATTTAATTAAATTTTAGTTTTCAACCGGAACATCTGCGCGCACCCGGATGCACACCGTCGACTTTTGGTCATTTGCTTTCTGGTCGTGAGAGTGCGAACATCCGGTCCCTCGCTTTTTGCTCGGTCGGTATCAACACAGGCATATTGATGAGATCGAGGAGCAACTATGCATAGATGTTATCAAAAAATTTGACCATTGAGTGGAGGTGTGCCGCCGAAGCCTTGACGGACATTTGGGCAATAGTATTTTTCACAGATAATTACCATGACACAAATAACTTGATACAATAGTGAAATCAATAAACATTCACCAATATACTTATCGACAGCCTGGTACATATACGCTGCGATGGTCGTTAGCATATCAACAGTAGACTTGGTGAAGCGGAAACCATACTGTTCATCGGAGAAGAGGCCGTAGCGTGAGATGTTGAACTACTTCAGCATTGATAATAGCCTCGAACACTTTTCCCAAAATCGGTAGGAGGCTGATAGTGGGTATTGGACGCGGGGGTGGGGAATTGATGGGGTATGAGGGTTCTCCAGTATTCTTTAATACAGGAACCACAGAGGAGGACTTCCAGTATGCAGGAAAGCAAGAAGCGGAGAGGCAGTAGTTGAAGAGTTTGGAGAAGACAGAGGAGAGTTCAGGAGTACATTTCTTCGAGACAATGATTGGGATTCCGGTCGCCCTTTATATATATATATATATATATATATATATATATATATATATATATATATATATATATATATATATCCTTAAAAAGAATAGACGTCATAATTATCCCAAACCCGAGGAAACTTTCGGCCAACACTTATCAAGGGCTTTGTTGGCTTAATTATAAAGGGACGGATAGAGGAAATTTGGGCCCCGCAGTGATTCCCGAAGAGTTATTCTTTGAGTGTATGCGGCTGGCAACTGAGGGAGTCGAATTTAGTTTTGACGGGACAATGTATGCACAGACTGATGGGGTTGCGAGGGGTAGTTCTTTGGGTCCTGTTCTTTTTGTGGGATATCATGAGCGTGTGTTATTTGAGAAGGTTGATGAGCCTTTAATATATCGAGGTTATGTTGATGACACCTTCTCTTTATTTGATAACGTTTCTGACGCTGAACGCTTTCTAGTTCAGCTAAACTCTTTACATCCCTCTCTTCAGTTTACTATGGAGACAGAGAAGGATGGATGTCTCCCATTTTTGGATTTCTGTGTTCAGCAACAGGACGGGGTTTTCGTGACATCGGTATTTCGCAAATTCACTTTTACCGGTTTGTACACTAATTGGAACTCATTGTTGGAGTCCTGATTTGTTATTAAAACGAAACTCTGAGTTGAGTTTTGATAATAATTGAATGTTATGAACCCTATTTTAATATATATATATATATATATATATATATATATATATATATATATAATGCCTGGTATACGTTTATTAAGAAATGAGATATATATTTGTTTGTCTCTATATGTAATGGTTGGCCACATTTTTTCATATAAACCCATCTGCTTGGCTAGCTAGCCAGTCGCTATTAAATGCTCAGGCACATTTCTGTTTGTTCAATTTCCACAGAGCCTACTTGTTTGTTTATACCGACTATACAGATCAAACCTTAGCCAAAATTTCTGGGAGAAAGTGCATTATCAGTCATTAGAAGCCATTTGAACCATGCCAGTATGCTCATAACTATGGTCATGATGACTTGTAACATATATATATATATATATATATATATATATATATATATTAATGCAGGTTTCATTGAATAATATAGACAAGTTTTGTCTATTAATTTTGTGTAGGATCCGTTCATACCGTCTGATATACTTGATGGTGATGTCGTTAAAAGACAACAAAAAATCACAGTATTTGTTGAATTTTTTATCGGGTCTAAGCTTTCGGCTCACATAAGCCATTATCAAAGAGTAAATAATAACACACAGTAAACATAGAACATTTAAGCTATTAACAATAAAGATAATTGAATTGAAAATATAAGTCCATCCCTACCGTGGCGGATGGCCGAAGATGTGTGTGTGTGTGTGTGTGTGTGTGTGTGTGTGTGTGTGTGTGTGTGTGTGTGTGTGTGTGTGTGTCAGATTAATAAAATTGCAAACATTATGTTTCCTTATTTTTGGTAACAATTTTTAACAACACAATTTTCCGATTACATTTGTTACCATAACTCACACCCCTGAAAATAATATCGGGAAAAGGCTGAAAGTACTTGGGTACCTTGAGAAATGAATGAAAATAACATCTGTCAATATAACAGCTCATTTCCGACAACTTTTGATTGTTATACGCGAAAGGTTATCCGTGAGTATGAACGGTTTTTATTAAAAATAAGCAAACATAATGTTTGCAATTTATTTAATATGACATGTTTAAAAGAAATTTTTCTGCCTAAATACACAAAATTATATATTTCATTTATAGTTTATTATTTGTTACATATATGTGCACGTGTTAGTGTGTGTGTTCAAATTTCTGAGCCATCTTCTTTTTCTTTTATCATCCTGAATAAATTAGACCATTTTATATTTTGCAATTTAAATAGATGGTCGCTCACTCACCTGAGAAAATAAATCAGGACTTATAATCGCTTTAGACATGTGTTGAGTTTTCTTTCTTGATATTGTATTGCACTGGATAATATCCATTGAACTCTCTATACTATTTTATCTCTTTAATATCTTATACTCATTAGATATAAATGTTGATTATCCTCCCTGTTTTCGAATTTGACATAATTTCCTATATATATATATATATATATATATATATATATATATATATATATATATATATATAAAATTAATGGGGGGAAATTAGTCACTTAACTGAGTCATTTTCCGATATCAAAGTTTTGTGAAGCCACTGTTATTATGTCCTCACTCGTCATGGTTGAACTTTAATCTGCTGTTGTGTCTCAATTTTTTTTTCTTATTTATATTGAGCTTGGTGTAAATTTGATGTTTTTGTATGTTAGTGTTTCTACAGATGGTTAATAGTTTTTGATTGCTTTTGTAGTGTTGTCTTCTTTTTAATGTTTTATTATTTGCAGGTTGTTGATTTTATTTTTATTGCTTTTTATTGTTTTAATTTTCTTTTAGCTTGAATGGATATCCGCTTAATTGCTTTATAATGAGTTGGTTTCTTCTGGTCATTTTGGTTAAAAAATGCTGGGTTGATCTTTTTTTTACAGTATTAGTATATAAAAGTATATCAATCACTTGCAAATGATACAACATTTAAAAGATGAAAATGTGTTGCTGGTAATTTTGTGTAATGAAGTTTTATATTTTCATGTTTTGACTCCACTTTAGGGGTTCACTAATTGCCCATAGTTGGGACCTAAACAGATGCTACCACCCTGGGTCATGGTAAACCTGGGAGTAACAGCAATTAAGAGGCGATCCTACGTTCCTCAAAACTTTTTGATCAGAGATTTAGATTATTTTCTTACCCAGGATGAGCATCTGATAGTTTTGGCTCGTTGGTTAATGAATGCTAAATATTTCCTTATAATGAAACAGTTAATATTGCCATTACCCTTGCTTTCAAGTTTACTGACAGTCGAGAAAAGAATATGTAGCATTGTTAGATAATTTGATTACCTTATAGTCTATATTTTTTATTTATAAGATAGCTAGTCTATACTCACAGGATAGCAATCATAAGAAACGAAGGCTTAGTTATAGGGAAAACTGAAGGCAAGTGGGACAGTGTAAAACAACAAATAATATACTTAGCGAGTTTGAGTAAATGGATAGCAGAGCAAGATTTAGGAGGTATATAAAAAAAGACAAAATTTATTAAGAGCTATAAAGAAGAGGAAATTGTGGAGAGCCATGATCGCCAACGTCCTGAAGGGACACAGCACAAAGAAAAAGAAGAAGAAGCTTGAGTAAATGGATAACGGAGCAAGGTTTAGGAGATATAACATAAAGACAAAATTCATTACGTGCTATAAAGAGGAAATTGTGAAGAGCCATAATCGCCAACGTTCAGAAAAAGAAAAATGAGCGTGAGTAAATGGATGACAGAGCAAAGTGTAGGAGATATAACAAAAAACAAAATTTATTAAGGCGGGGAAATTGTGGAGAGCCAATATCGCCAACGTCCTAAAGGGACACGGCAGATAGAAGAAAAATGTGGATGAGTAAATAAATGATGCAGCAAGGTTTAAGAGATATATCAAAAAGACAAAATTTGTTGAGAGGAAATTGTGGAGAGCCAATATCGCCAACCTCCTGAAGAGACACGGCACATAGAAGAAGAAGAATGTGGATGAATAAATAAATGGTGTAGCAAGGTGTAGGAGATATATCAAAAAGACAAAATTTTTTAAGGAGAGAAAATTGTGGAGAGCCATGATCGCCAACGTCCTGAAGAGATAAGGCACATAGAAAAAGAATGAGGTTGAGTAAATGGATGGCGGAACAAGGTTTAGGGTTATATATAAAAGACAAAACTTATTAAGGAGAGGAAATTGTGGAGAGCCATGATCGCCAACATCCTGAAGGGACACGGCACATAGAAAAAGGATGAGGTTGAGTAAATGGATGGCGGAGCAAGGTTTAGGGATATATAAAAGACAAAATTTATTAAAGCGAGGAAATTGTGGAGAGCCATGATCACCAATGTTCTGAAGGGACACGACACATAAAGAAAACGTGTACACGATGATGATATAGTCAACTGACAGAGAAATGAAAAAGAGGTAATTATTTTAAGACAAAGGAGAAAGAGGTAGTCAGTATGAATGAAACGTTACCTCTTTTCCAACTTCAAAGAAGCTACTGGTTCACCTCCTGAATAATCGTCGTTGGCAATGTGGAATATGAGCCATTATTTGACAATTACTGCGTACTGTTTATTGTTTCCATTTTTAAACATTTTTATATCGCCTTTTAGTTAAAAAATATTGTCTGATTGCATTTTCTATTTTTTTTTTTTTAATCATTTCACCCCGAGCAAGGCAGAAACGCCACTGATGTGCAGGGGGTTACATAAATGTAGAAAGATTAATTAGAAAAGAGTGAGGAGTACAAGCTAGTTAGAAAGGAACAATAGAAAGCTGAGAAAGCAGGTGCAATGACAGGTACATGGGCGGAGAGAAAGGGAAGGTTATACAGGGGAGGGGAGAGAGCTAGAGGCCAGTGGTTAGTAGGTGAGTATTAACTTTGCATTTAAATTTCTGGAGGTCGTAGCCGTCAGGAAAGCAAGAATACGGGAGTGAGTTCCACAGGCGGGAAGTGCGAGAGAGGAAGCTGCAGGAGTAGAATTGTCGTCTGCATTTGGCTAACCTGACTGTGAATGGGTGGGACCCAGTTGCCAGTCTGGTTGCACGGGTAAACACCTGTTGAGGAGGCATCAGTGACTTAAGCTCATCCGAGCAAAAGCCATGAAAGTATTTATAGAAGAGACAGAGGGAGGCCACATTTCGACGATGGGGAAGTGGCTGCAGTCGAGTCGCCAGATCAGTACCTATCACATTACAGACTCTCCTTTGGAGCTTGTCAAGAACACTGAGGAGAACGGCAGGGGCACCTGACCATAAATGGCAGCAGTACTCCATGCACGAAAATAAAATATTCGCTTTGATCAACTTTAAAGAAACGGTGATTAGTTATCAATAGATTTGTATCAAAACCACAGGCTCCAAAACTTGCTTCGGTTTTTCTACTTTATTTACTCCCACATCACTACCATTTACTCTCGTCTTAGTAAGAAATCTGACGAGGAGAACAAATAAAACCTCGCTGCTGATCTTGAGAAGGACCTCCACTCTGTGGTAGACTGGAGTAAGAAATGGCTTATAAATTTCAATGCCTCTAAAACGAATCTGCTATCTGTCAACCATCACTGGCAGTCTCTCCTGCCCCCTATAAGCATGGACCAAGTTAATCTTCCAGAAAGCAATATACTGCACCTCCTCGGCCTCTCCCACTCTTCCGAGCTTAAGTGGAACCATTACATTGAATCAATAGCTAAATCCACTGCTAGGAAGGTTGGGCCACTGTGTCGGTCCAGGAAGTTTTTTTTTCCGCCTGAATCCATCTTGTACATATACAAATCAACCATTCAACACAGGAATAGAATACTGTTGTCATATCTGGTCAGGCGCTCCTGCTGTTCATCTCAGAGTTCTCGACAGGCTCCAAAGGAAAATCTGTAATATGATCGGTCCAGACCTGGCAGCTCGACTCCAGACACTTTCTCACCGGCGGGAAATGGCTTCCCTCTGTCTCTTTTACACATATTTTTACGATTTCTACTGCGGCGAACTCAGGTCACTGGTACCCCCTCCGCAAGAATTTAATTGCGCAACCAGACTGACAACAAGGTCCCACTCTTTTGCAGTTAAATCTTCCAAATGCAGCCGACAATTCTTCTCCATCAGCTTCTTTTCTCGAACTTCCCGCCTGTGGAACTCAATTCCGTATACTTGCTTTCCTGACAGCTACAACCTCCAGGAATTTAAATGCAATGTCAATTCACACCTCTTATCCATTTGACACCAGTTCTTTTGACATCACAACGTGTATCTATTCCTTTCTCACTCTACCTTCACAACCGTCATCACACCTGTATTCCCATCCTTCTCTTGCCCTTTCTCTACCCACCCCCTGTATTTGGTTTGCCTTCTCTTCGCTCTCCTCCTGATTAAACTTTCACTCTTTTATGTACGCCCCTCTGCATCATTGGTGATACTGCTTTGCTTGGGGTGAAACGATTAAAAACAAATTAAATGTCGTATGGTTTTCACCCTAAATCCTCTTTCACAATCCCCCTTAATGGCCTATCTGAAATACTCTATGGCATTTAGCGGTTCCACCAGACCTGATTTATACAGCTGGTACCTGCAATCCCAAAATACTAAGACCCTGAATAAGTTACCACTGTTTGCCAGCAGATGGCGTTCCCATAACTGCGTGCGTGCAGCTTCGGATGGTAATACATCTATAAATAAGTACGATAAGAAAGTGTATGTCATTTCGCAAAAGTTTAAACAACTTTGTTTTTCATAGCGTTAAACAGGTCGGATTTTGTGCCAAAGAAAATGTATTGGATGCGAGGGTGGGGAATTTTACTGCACTACTTTATTCAAAGGAAATATGCAATTTAAGCACACAGAATGTTTGTTAAGACTTATGGGGACCATGCTCTGTCGGAAACAACATGCAGAGATTAGTTTAGACGCTTAGTAAAAAAAAGATATTGATGTTGAAGATAAAGAACTTCCTGGAGCACGGAAAAAGTTTAAAGACGAATAATCGGAGGATTTACTTCATAAAAAGTCATGTCAGGCGCAATCTGAACTTGTAGAATCATTAGGAGCTGATCACACAACGATTTTGAAATGTTTGAAAGCATAAAGAATGATTAAAAAGCAAAGACATTGGATGCCGAGAAACGTTGAACAGCGTCTTGTCACGGGCGAACAGCTGCTTCAACAGCATAAAAAGAAAGATATTTTCATTCTCTTGTAATCTAGAAGAAATCAAAGCCCAGCATTAAGACATACATACATACATACATACATACATATATATATATATATATATATATCATTACATTATGATCTATTTTTGAGTAGTATTACAATGGACTGTTATATATATATATATATATATATATATATATATATATATATATATAACAGTCCATTGTAATACTACTCAAAAATAGATCATAATGTAATGATCAATCAGTCAGTTAAGTGCCACACGTGATACGCGCTTTGGACGATCATGTCTCGAAAGAGACATGACTGACTGGGCAGAAGTTTTTTCCCGCATTGCTTTCTGCGGCAGACTGGTTGCCAGTCAAGGCTATAGAACCCAATCTCTCTTATTATTTAACCCATAACTGGAGGAAAGTGACGGATTAATACCGATTTTGCGTAAGTGAATGCAAAAAATTCAACTGGAATTCGAACTCTGTTCCTCGATTTCTCATTCCGAGCCGATATCCACTGCACCACAACGCACATCCGTAATGGTCAATATGTGAGAAAAAGAAAAAGAAAAACACCAGAGACACAACAGACTTGAAAATGGCTATAGAAGTGTTCGAAAGCACTCAGGACAATAAAAATCATGGACAATTTTTATATTCCTTAAATCCTTTAAAACAGAAAAATGTAAGGATGTTAGAAAAACTCAGTAAAAGAATAATTAAATATTACTTGGATGCCATATTTAATTATATACACTGGACTTCCCAACTAGAAATCAGGCGCAACTCAGAGATCTTCACATTACCCTCACACTGGTCTCCAACAATATTTCAAAGCTTGACCCCATAAGGCGAGTGGAGGTGACAAAATCCCAATCATTGTCTTTAAGAAATGTGCCCCTGAACTCTCCTCTGTCCTCTCCAAATTCTACAAGTACTGTCTCTCTGCTACTTGTTTTCCTGTCTGTTGGAAGTCCTCCTCTGTGATTCCTTTATTTAAGAATACTGGAGAGCTCTCAGACCCCTCTACTTATAGCCTTATCTGTCATATACCGATTTTGGTAAAGTGTTCGAGGCTATTATCAATGCTGAAGTGGTTCAACACCTCACAGACCACAGATTCTTCTCCGATAACAGTATAGTTTCGCTTCACCATGTTTACTGCTGATATGCTAACGACCATCACAGAGTATATATACCAGGTTCTCGAAAAGAACGGCGAAGCTCGAGCAATTGCCTTGGTTATCTCCAAATCATTTGACAGAGTCTGGCATGCTGGCCTTCTACGCAAGCTACAGCATTTAAAAATTTCAAAATCGTTGTGTGATCAGCTCATAATGATTCCACAGATTGCGCCTGACATGACTTTTCATGAAGTAATGCTTCCGATTCTTTGTCTCTAAACTTTTTCGGTGCCCATGGCGTTCTTTATCTTCAACATCAATATCCTTATTTTACTAAGCGTCTAAACTAATCTCTGCATGTTGTTTCCGACAGAACACAGTCGCCGTATAACTGGACACTTGTTTTATCTAATCCAGTCGTTCCTTTCAAATCGCATAATGAAGGTAGTATTGAACGGGCACGCTTCCAGATAAAATCATACGAACGCAGGTCTCTTCAAGGCTCTATTCTACGCTGACGACACCACCATTTACTCCCATCTCGATACAAATCTGCCAAAGCTGACAAAGCAAACCTTGATGCTGGTCTTGAAAAGGACCACCAATCTGTGGTGAAGTGGGGTAAGTAATGGCTCGTATATTTTAATGCTACCAAAACGTAGCTGCTATCTTTAAACCACCATAGACAATCGCGCCTACACTCCTCTCAACACAAATCAGGCTAGTCTCCCTGAAAGCAAAACACTGCCCCTCCTCGGTCTAACTCTCTCAGCTGATCTCAAGTAGAATGACTAGATTGAATCCATAGCTAAATCTGCTGCTAGGGAGGTTGATTCACTGTGTAGGGCCAGGATGTTTTTCTCTTCTGAATCCATCTTGCACATATATCCGCCCATGCATTAAATATTGCTGTTACATCTGGTCGAGTGCCCCTGCTATTTATATTGGAGCTCTTGACAAAATACACCTGAGAATCTGCAATGTAATCGATCTCAACCTGGTAGCTCAACTACAGTCACATTCTCACCGACGTAATGTGGCTTGCCTCTTTACGGGTTCTGCTCTGATGAACTTAGCTCCCTGGTGCTCCCTCTGCATGAACTTATTTGAGGTACTATACTAGCAATTAGGTCCCACCCTTTTACAGTGAAACCAATCAAATATAACCTCAACTTCTACTCCCATTGCTTCTTTTCTCGCACTTCCCGCCTGTGGAATTCCCTTCCGTATACTTGTTTCCTTGACAGCTACAATCCCCAAGAATTTAAATGGAATGTCAATTGCGTAACCTCTCTCTTTGACTAGCATCTTTTCCCTGAGAATCCTTGTATCAAATTTTCTCTCCTTCCACTCTAGTCTCATGCGGCTTTATTCACATTAGTGTTCTCGTCCTTCTCTTATTCGTTAAGTGACAAGCCCTCTAACTTGTTCCTTACCAATTATGTAACTCCTTGCGCACCAGTGGCAATACTGCCTTGCTTGGGGTGAAATGATTCTTATATATATATATATATATATATATATATATATATATATATTAAAATACTTTAATCCAAACGGAAAAGTAGGAAGGTAAATCCCCAAAACCTGATGCTAATTAATATTAAATTTTAATATTAAAAATGATACAGGAGGAGAGCTCAATGTAATTAAAATTACAGAGCCAATATAAAATAAAATAAATTTTCAATATTCAAAATTGTTGAATGAACATTTTAACATGAAATCCCTAAGAGAGATTTCACATCTCATCAGCAACGGTACATATTTCAAAATTTTGAAATATTTCAAAATTTTGAAATATGTACCGTTGTTGATGAGATGTGAAATCTCTCTTAGGGATTTCATGTTAAAATGTTCATTCAACAATTTTGAAATTGAAAATTTATTTTATATATATATATATATTGATTGATTGATTGATACTTAGTTTTGGGTCCTAATAGGGTTAGACCAGTACACATTTGTATCTAACCTAAAAATAACTATTTTTAGGTAGCGAAATAACTCGTTTATAAATGTCTCGACCACGAATGACCAGAACAGGTATGGTTGTTGCGATGAATCGAAGATTGTGTTGTATAGGCTTGATTAAAACCGCGTTTAGACTGGAGGTCATTCGTGGTCGAGAGGTTTAAGACGTTACCATTTGATTTGTCAAATGGTAGCTTCCCCTACCTGCATATGGGTCGCAGGTTCGAATCCTGCTGAATGACACACATATTCGTGATAAGACATTATCGTAAATAATCAGGCCTATAGGTATATAACACTGTTTAAATTAAAAGCAGAATATATACTTAAATATGAATATTGATCAAAAATAATGTTCAAACAAATCATTTCGAATATATATATATAGTGATTGATTATTTAGTTTTTGGTTATAATAAAATTAGACCAGTGCACATTCGTATTTAAAATGTTCAATACAATTATATTGTAGAACTTTTGAATATTTTTCATTTCTAAACGAGTTATCACGCGACCTAGGTTTCTACCATGAGTACTGTCTTCAGCCGATTTGCAATAACTAAATCAGTTTTTGCAAATTGCCTGAAGACTCACTGTTTACCGTTTTTTTTTAAGAACGCTCACGTAACAGTGTTTTCTTTTTTTTGAACGCTCACATGGCAGGGAATTTTTGAACGCGCAATTTTTAAAATTACAAGAAATTATAACGTCTTCATCCATAGTAGTATGAACCTAATAAATATTTTAAGGTTCATACAACCATGGATGAAACGTTATTATTTCTTGTAATTTAAAAAAATTGCACGTTCAAAAATTCCCTGCCATGCGACCGTTAAAAATAACACTATTACGTGACCGTTCTTAAAAAAACACGATAAACGATAAAATCAGTTATTGCAAATCACCTGAAGACACCACTACCACTCATGAGAGAAAAACCTAGGTCACGTAATAACTCGTTTACTAATGAATATATATATATATATATATTGAGATATATATATATAATTTACAAAATTATCTGCTGCATTGATACACTTTATATATATATATATATAGTGTACCTCAGATTGGTTTGTCCTATATATACTGCATCGCAGCGGCATTTAAATCTATAAACAACAGAATTTTTACGAAAATAGGACAACCTATCTTTAATAAGGAAAGGAAACACAGGTCTTGTCTGAATAACAACACGTAACTGCACTGAAAAATACCCGGACAAAACACATGCCGAAAGCTTATCAATTACCGTTTGACATTTCCTACCAAGCCAAGGCAGTTTCAAATATAACGGACAGCGACTAGATCCTTCAACTAATGGTTCTTTATAATGTCTGACCTTTCGCTCTATCACACGTTTCACTACATTGGTAGGATAACCGTTACCATCGAAAATATTTTGCAAGTGAAGTAATTCATTGCTTAAACAATCCGGAGAACAAATTTTAAGGGCACGGTGAACCAAAGTTTCAATCAGGCCTATCTTACGGGACTTAGGAACAAACGAGTTCCAACTGGTATACAAACCAGTAGAGGTAGGTTTACGAAAGACAGAGGTAACGAAAACCCCATCCTGGCGCTGAACAAAGACATCCAAAAACGGGAGACACCCATCCTTCATAGTAAATTGAAGGTAAGGATGTAAAGAATTTAACTGAAAAGGGAAACTTTCAGCATCTCCGGCGTTATTGGACGAATTCCATCTGGTCCCCAGTTTTGTAAGTAATCCTTTGTTTTTGTCCTTTATTAACCATTTGTAGAAACGAAGAAAAGAGTGCTAGACTGCTACGTGATGTCAGTTCTTCAATACGGCTGTGAATGCTGGACAATATCATCGAAAATGAGGAAAAAACTGGAAGCGGCCGAAATGTGGTTCTACAGAAGGATGCTACGGATATCGTGGACTGAGCATACAAGCAACGACGAAGTGTTAGAAAGAATGGCAACAAAAAGGAAATTGATGCTGAGCAAGTTCCTGGGACATGCAATGAGGAAGGAGAGCCTGGAGAACCTGATACTGACTGGACAGATAGAAGGAAGGAGAGACAGAGGAAGGCAGCGGATAACATATTTGCAGGGTCTGATGACGGAACGGGGGTTGCCAGGAGCAACAGGAGCAAACATACTAAGAGCCACAAGGGATAGGGAGACGTGGAGATCCATGATCGCCTACGTCCTGAAGGGACAGGGCACATAGAAGAAGAAGAATAAAGCCAACGTAAGTCCTTGAAGAGTGGTGGTCGAAAGGTTCCTCGGGTTGGGATAATTATAATGACGCCTGTTTTATTTAAAGTTATTAATTTATTCTGTGGGTACAAATCTTTGTTTATATATATATATATATATATATATATATATATATATATAGGGTTTCGAGGCAGCAGATAATCGTTTCCCACCTCTCAAGCAAAGCAGTTCAGCCACTGGTAGTTACATGAGAGTCAGTCAGTCAGTTAAGTGCCACACGTGAAACATGCGTCGGGCGATCATGTCTCGAAAGAGACATGACTGACTGGGCAGAAGATTATCCCGCAGTAGGTTGCCATTGCTTTCTGCGGTAGACTGGTTGCCGACCAAGGCTATAGAACCCAATCTGTCCTGTTATTTAAACCATAACTGGAAGGAAGAGACGGATTAATACCTTTCCCAAGGGTATTTGCACGTAAGTAAATGCAATGAATTCAGCTGGAATTTGAACTCGGCTCCCCGATTTCTCGTTCCGAGCCGATATCCGATGCACTACAACGCACATCCCACATGAGAGTAGAGCGAAAATAAAAGAATAAGTTACAAGGAATGTCATGGAAAGCATAAGAGAAAGATGGAAATTAAGGAGATAAAAGATGGTAGTTGACATCGCACTTAAACACTTGGAGAGTGTAGCAACCATGGGAGCAAGTTTGGAAGCGAGTTCCACAGGTAAGACGTGCAAGAAAAGAAACTGAGGAGTAAAAGTGGCAGTTACATTTGATTGTTTTGACTGTAAAAGGATAGGACCTAGTTGCCAATCTAGTAAATCGAGTAAATTCCTTTAGTCGGAGCACCGGGAAGATAAGATCATCAGTGCAGGAGCCATGAAAAATATTTATAGGAAAGACAGAAAAAAGCCACATCCCGTAGGTGAGAAAGTGACTGAAGTCGAGCTGTTAAATCAGGGTTGATTACACTGCTGATCGTCCTTTGGATTTTGTCAACAACCCCGACGAGAATAACAGGACCACCCGATGAGATATGGCAAAAATATTCAATGCACGGACGAATAATAGTTTTATAAATGTATAAGATAGATTCTGACGAGAAAAACTCCCTGGCCCGCCACAGTGACACAACCTTCTTAGCAGTAGAGGATTCGATGAAGCCATTCCACTTGAATTCGGCTGAGAGAGTGAAACCGAAGAGGCGCAGTGTTTTTTCCTCTATAGTGGTTAAAAGAGCGAAGCTTCATTTTGGAAGCATTCAAATGTACAAGCCATTTCTCACCCAACCCACCACAGATTAGAGGTCCTTTTCAAGAACGACAGCGAGGGTTACTTTGTCAGCCTTGGCGGATTTCTTATTGAGACAAGAGTAAATGGTGGTGTTATCTGCATAGATGCCTACTTGGGAACTGATTACATCAGAAAGATGATTGATATAAATCGAAAAAGTGTAGGACCTAGGATAGAGCCTTGGGAGACACCTGCGTTCGTATGATAGAATCTGGAAGCATGCAATCATTAGCATCTTCCTCTTTATTGAGATTTCACCTAATAGTATAATTACTACCAAATGCTTTCCAGTTTTCATCTGTATTAGGAATATTATCTCTACAGTTTATACGTTTAATGTCACGCACTAGTATTTTCTCAAATTGTCCCCAAAGGTAGTTGTTTTGCACTTTAAATAAGAGAAAATTATTATACCTGGTTAAAAAAAAAAAAAAAAAAAAAAAAAAAAAGAGTAAGATATTAAATTTTTTATGACAAAAAGAAAATTATGATTAAATTTTTGTCTGGTCAAATATCTTACTTCAATGTTTATTACTTCAGCACACATTTTTGTCATTTGTTGCAAAAATTTCTCAAAGTATAATTTTAATAATTGATTCCATTCTTTTTGTCAATGACTCAAAGAGATATTTTTCATTTGTTTTCACTTTTCTGTCAAGTTCATCCTGGCTGATCTTCCGAATTTGAATATATATTAGTCATCCACATACAAGTCTGATTCGCTGTCATAGCTCATCAGTGTGGCTAGACATCCACTTGCTTCGGACCGGGATCGAAACTCGACTTGTTTTGGTGTCAGTCGGAGTCCCTAATACCCAAGTCATAGGCGCATGGAATGAGAAAGGGGAAATTTTAACGTGTTATATATAAGCGGTGTATACACACGCCATTCACCGGGAGAACTCAATTCATTGCAGAAGAGTAACGCGTAAATCGTAGCAGTCGTACTTGTTTTTAAAAGTTTCTTTTCTAGGGATTTCAGTCTTAATGAGAGCATAATATATTGGTCCTTCACATACAACTCTTTTTAGCTGTATCACAGCTCGTCAGTGTGGCTAGACATCCACTTGCTTCTGGCCGGGATTGAAACTCGACCGATTTGGTGTCAGTCGGAGTCCCTAGTCCCTAAGCTACAGGCGCATGGAATGAGTGATATATATATATATATATATATATATATATATATATATATATATATATATATATATATATATATATTATATTTGTATCGATGCAGCAGATAAATTTCTAAACATATATTGTTAATTATAACAGACAGTGAATGTCTATTATATTTAATCATGAGCCGTTCTAAACATCGTATTTTGGCTTTAATTTCAGGTGAAAATAAAGACAAAAATTGTCCAACATTGGGATTTTATGCTTTCGGTTCACGTGACCCATCTTCAGAGTGGTTACAGGGACGTTAACATAAAGACATGCACCATCAAAGATGATATTATCTTGTGTTGACATAAAACCTTGCTATGCGACGATAATAATCATCGAATAGCAGACGCAGATCGTAAATTTGTAATGCGTTTCTATGACGTCACACTACGTGAGAGACCGAAATGTTAACAACGGAACCATATGTCGAAATGCAATTGTATTGTATTACAAAGGGTGGGGCGGAGCATAAGTTTATCGCACCACACCATCGTGCTCGCAAAAGGTAGAAATATGTGCATACTTAAAATAATGGACCTGCCTTTGGCTGAAAGAAAAATTCCAGTGTCAAAAATATCAAATTACAGTAGTAATACATCATATCTAAAAATAGAAATCATTCATTATGCCTCCGTTACGCAACAGGAGAAAACGCGTTTCGGTAAAAGGGAAAATTGAATGTCGTTCAATCGTTATTCCTTCCAGTTAAAAAGGCTCATTTAACTGTGTCATTTATTTAAAGTTGTAAGGGAAGGTACTGTAAATCTCTTATTTTAGCCTTGAAGGCTTCTCCTGACTCATACTAAGTTAAAACTTAGTAATTTCTTTTTAAATTGGAGTAGAGAAATCCTTCTATCGCCCGGTTCACACTCCTCCCTCTTCTTTTGAACAGGTATGGTGGTGTATGCCTTGTTTCTTGTTTAGAAAGGGGTTCCCGGTTTCTCTCCTCTCCTTCGGTCCTAATGGTATTGCTGTCGCAAGCTTTTTGCAATATTTGGGGTTGGTGGCAACTTCTCTTCCTTCTGAGGTTACCGGGTTGGCAGTTTCCTGATTGCTGCTTCCGACTGGTAGTTAGGAGCCCGAATTCTTGCGTAGCGTCCTGAGAGGCTGCTCTGATCAACAGTTGAATAATATCGGGGTTTCTTGTAGTGCCATATCGCGCATGGATGTGTGTCCCTGCCTGAACCTCCTGGAGGCAATCTGAGACCACATTATGCTGCAGTCTGCACCAGTTTCCCTCCTACACATGCTGCATACAGCGACCGATTAATTCTACTCTAGGCCTTTCTCTTAATAAACTCACTAACCATAAATACACACTATCAAAATAGCAAAACTGAACCAGCTAATCAAAAAACACCCAAACCTGTCAACATCTCCTTCGCAAAATTACGAGCTATACGTACTAACTTTTACAGTGTTGAATCCTTTCTTCAAGCAAATTCGCCTGATATCTTTGCCCTCTACGAAACTAACCCCGACCCTTCTATTCCCTCTTCTAAGTTTTATGTCTCTGGTTACCTTCTCCTCTTCAGGAAGAACTCTAATGTCAATATGCATGGCTTTGTTGTTCACTGGAACGTCTCACTCTAGTTAGGTGATCTCTCTTGAATCTATAGATCATTCTTACGTGTTTCCGTCTCTCCCTATTAAGCTCGGTTAGCTATCCTTTCTTTCTTTCTTTCTTTCTTTCTTTCTTTCTTTCTTTACCGCTCCCCCTCATGTGCCGACTGTTCCGTACTTGACAGCATCTCTAATAATATTGATAAGGCCATTGTTTTCTCATCCGTTTGACCATATATTTGTGTTTAGTGACTTTAACGCCCACCACGCCAAGTGGCTGGAAAAATCTGTCACCGATCTTGCTGGTGTGCACACCATGAATTTTTCAATAACTCAGTCCCTTACGCAAGTGGTGGGGTACGCGTTTCTTTAATAACCCTAATGGAACTGATTCACTGCTAGACTTCTGTTTCACTTCCATGCCTGACTCTTGCAATGTCAACCAGCCCTGCCCTCTTGGAAACTCTGACTATGCGGTGGTTGCCGTTAACATCTCCTTTCATTCCCACTTCACCCAAGAAACTCACAGACCAGTAGAATATCTTACTGCTCCCAAAGCAGACTGGAACTCGTTCCGTGATTTCCTGTGTGACGTCCCTTGGAACAAAGTTTTTAGTTTTCCCGTTGAAGACTGTACGTCCGAGGTCTTCTCTTGGGTTAAGGGTGGCATCGATGGAAATGTCCAGGGAAACAGTTCGAGCTTCGCCATTCTTGTTGAGTCTGGTATATATACTCAGTGATGGCCGTTAGCATATCAGCAGTAGACCGGGTGGAGCGTAAACCATACTGTTTTCATCAATCCCAGGCTTAAAGGCTGAGTGCTTTGCTCGCAGATTCTCCACAAACTTGACATTGGATTCGTCTAGAGTATCTGCACCCGATTTTCCACCTAGAACTGAAGCCCACATTATCCCCTCACTAGTCTCTAACATAATTTCAAAGCTTGACCCCCATAAAGCAAGAGGAGGTGACAGAAACCCAATAATAGTCCTGAAGAAATGTGCCCCTGAACTCTCCTCTGTCCTCTCCAAACTATATTACTGTCTATCTGCTTCTTTGCTTTCTTGCCTGCTGGAAGTCCTCCTCTCTGTTCCGTATATTTAAAAATATTGGAAAACCCTCGGACCCCGCTAATTATCGCCCTATCAGCCACCTACCGATTTTTAGCAAAGTGTTCGAAGCCATTATCAACGCCTAAGTGGTTCAACATCTCACAGCTCACAGTCTATTCTCTGACAAACAGTATGGTTTCCGCTTCACCCGGTCTACTGCTGATATGCTAACGGCCATCACTGAGTATATATACCAGACTCTCAACAAGAATGGCGAATCTCGGACTGTTGCCCTGGACATTTCCAAAGCGTTTGACGCTGGCCTTCTACGCAAGCTGCGAGGCTATGGTATAACTGGACATTTGTTTGTCCTAATCGAGTCATTCATTTCAAATCGCACAATGAAGGTTGTATTGAACGAACATGCCGGACTATTCTAGGTACTACGCCTTTCCTGATCTTCATTAACGCTCTCCCCGATGTAATCAGATCCCAAGTAGGCATATACACTGACGACACCATCGTTTACTCACGCCTCAATCAAAAATCTGCTGAGGCTGACAAATCGAACCTCGCTGCTGGGCTTGAAAAGGACTTCTAATCTGTGGTGGAATGGGATAAGAAATGGATCGTAAATTTTAATGCTTCCAAAACGAAGCTGTTATCTGTTAACCACCACAGACAATCGCTTCTAACCACCATTAGCATGTATCAGGCTAGCCTCCCTGAAAGCAAAATACTGCGCCTCTTTGGACTTACTCTCTCAGCAGACCTCAAGTGGAATGATTATATCGAATCTCCATAGCTAAATCCGCTGCTAAGAAGGTCGGTTCACTGTGTAGGGCCAGTTTTTCCCGTTTGAATCTATCCTGCACATTTATAAATCTAGCATCTGCACGTGTATTGAATATGGCTGCCACATCTGGTCGGGTGACCCTGCTATTCACCTCGGCGTTATTGAAAAAATCCAACGGAGAATTTGTAAAGTGATCGATCCTGACTTGGCAGCTCAGCTGCAGTCACTCTCTCACCGGCGTAATGTAGCTTCCCTGTGTCTCTTTTGCAAATAATTTAACGGCTTCTGCTCCAATGAACTTAGCTCACTGGTGCCCCCTCTCTATGAATTTACTCAAGCTACTAGACTAGCATCTAGGTCCCACCGTTTTACAGTGAAACGAATCAAATGTAAGCACAACTTTTACTCTACCTGCTTCTTTTCTCGCACTTCCCGCCTGTGGAGTTCTCTTTCGTATACTTGCTTCCTCGACAGCTACAATCTCCAAGAATTTAAATGTAAGGTCAATAATCATCTCCTATCTCACTGACTCGCATCATTTCTCTCATGCTCTTTTTTGTCCACTCCACTCTCATCACACCAGTATTCTCACACTTCTCTTACCCTCTTCCTGACAACCCCTATAACCTGTCTTTCTTTCTCATCAATTTCCTCCTATGTAACCCGCTGCGTACCAGTGGCAGTAAAACTACCTTGCTTGGGGTGAAATGCTTTAAAATATAATATGAATTTTATTTTTAGATGTTTCCTAGTTTTCTATTGGCTGAAAAACATTTCGCATCAAGGTGTGAAATTTCACGAGTGTTGTTTTTTTATTCACTTTTGCGTGTGCACTAAGCAAAGTTTATAAATTCGAGTTTTTTAATTTCTAACAAAATCAATGAGTCAGTGCTTAGCATTTGAAATTTAAATCTCGATTTTGTTTTGCTCACTATATATTCACAACACTGGACACTTCTGCTAGAGATTATATATGTCGTGGAGACTTACCTCGCCGAAGCAAGGGAATGCAGTTTGTTTGCAAATGCATTCGTAGACGTCATGGCAGTTTTTGGAATGACACGGCGCATGCGTCATTGGCGAAAGCGAGGCTTTCATATGCGAGAAATTACGGTTTCTTGCTCGAGACTAAAAACACATAAAAAGAACCAACTTCTGTTTCGGAGGCAGTTCGGTGTTGGCGATTCGTAAAAGCTACACCGATGTTCGGGAGACAGTATTTTGTTTACGGTGCGCAGGAAGCGAAGTCCCGAGTAAAGCAGTGTTCCAGGTTCTACGTGGAGCAGCTGGGAGAACGGATCCAAGCGGTTATTAATTCATCTACACCCCGAGAAGATACAAATTCTCACAAGCTATTTCGGCAGATATCACGATTTTCATTATGGACGGCAAATACTACAATATAGTCCCTTACTTCATGTCAACATGGGTCACACAAATTAAATGAAAAGCGAATTGAGCAACGCAACATCATAACAGAATCAAACCACAGAGATTTACCATTAACAAAATCATATGCGTAGAATGGCTCACCAAAAACAAGGAAGAAGTTTTAGTACCTAACTCAGAGCTATTGGTGAAATTTTATTCGTCCGTCCGTTTCTTCGTTTTTCTTTCTCTCCTTTTCTCGCTAAGGCCGTTGGGAAATTGAAATGTCTTTGTTGGACCACGTGTCGCGTATCTCACCCCTGATTGGTTAGCTCCCTTTGATAGCATTTGAAGGAGCGGGAACCCTCAGTTTTTTGATTTTCGTCGACTTGAACAGTCCTGAAAATTTTTAGCTCCGTCAGACCAAAGACGTAAAAAGAAGTCTGAATTTATTTGCGGGTTTGAGAAGTTCACAGAAGAAGAAAAGAAGGGATTCCTTCAGACGAACAGAGTCGACGATACTTATTCCAGAGGAAGAAAGAGAAACGGTCCTAAAAAGGGGAAACGGTCCTAAACAGGGGAAACGGTCCTAACAGGGTCCTAACGGTCCTAACAGGGGAAACGGTCCTAAAAAGGACCCTGTTTGTCATTAACCCACGTGGCGGAAGAAAAATAAGATTGAACGTTATTTCTTCCAGAAAAAAGGGACAATTTCCCAGGTCGGCCCACAACCCACGAGGGTTGAAGAAGAGAATTAACAAAAAAAGACTTTTTTCCAGGCTTGAGACAAAAGAACTTCGAACACTAATCATAACAAAAAAATAGGAAAAACAGAGCCGCTATCCGGTAGCTAGAAGGAGGCTACTCTCCCCTAAGTTCTCCCCCTTCAAAGAAAAAAAAAGAACTGAAGCTTTTGATTGACAAGGTAACTGTAAAGGACATTTAACTTTTTTGTGGTACCAAGGCTATAACCTAGCCTTTGCTAACGGACCTGTTTTGCAGTCAGCTCACAACACCTTTAGGTGTTTAATAAAGTAGTAATTTTTTTTTTATTTAAACCCTTTGTGTTATATTGAATTTGGTCTTTTTTTATTTCATTTCCCCTTTTGTTCACAGCAGAATTTTTCTTACGACATAAAAAATTTCTGCACTATACTTCGACATCTTCCTAGACAGCGGACAATACACTAGATACGTTAACCTCGTAAAAATCACAAAAATACCAAGCAAAACCTTTCACAAAATACAACCAATGAGCGATGTAGACGCAGAATTACCAAACTACAAATACAGCTACTGAGCACCCATATATCTGGTAAATCAACTACCAAATACAGGGGACATAACAGCAGACAAACAAACCACAGACATTAAAATGATCAATTTTCATGATTGGAGAGAAATGCCAAATGTTAAACATTTAAGACAAGGAGACACATTCACACACATCTGAAATAATCACAGCTTACTAAGAAATCCAATTACAAACAAGTTCACACAAAGCAATTACGTGATCCAAGGAAGCATGATTAATAACCCAGACTTTAAAATCAAGCATACAAGCCGGAATAAGCACAGCTTGGGATAGCGAACGAGACGTAAATACGGCTCCGAAACATGGAACCATTCTCAAGAATGCAAAATCTAACCTAGAATACAAAAAAAAAAAAAAAAAAAAACACAAGAAAACGAATGAGACAAGATTAAGCACAAGAAAACCTAGCTATGACATAGCTGGCATATATCGCTTTCGACGACCAACGAGCAAGAAGACAAACAAACTCATCTACAACAATAAAACATAAATTAGCAGGGTTCGGACAGACATCAGGCTGCATGACTGTCAAAGATTTGTTGCGGTTACATTTTTAAGTTAATAATTGAAGATTATATTGCCTATCGAAAATGGAAAAGTTTAATATAAATCGTTTGGCCTTCGTGTTTTTAAAACAATTAATGTTTTTTTGTGTATATAAAATTTGTTTTCGTGTTTTGTTTTTTGTTTTATGTTTTTTGCATGGTAATCTCTATGTGCAAATTAAAATGTTGGAGTTTCCTCCCTTGCCGGAAAAAAATTTATAAAATTTTGTCACTTGTGAGCACCATACACTTTTATTTTATCTATCAAGAACCTGGCAACATATATGGGAGATAAGTCAAAAAGTTCTACTTTGTGATTAAGAAATAGTTTTATTCTAAATTTCACGCTATAAATAATTAATACTTGTGCAAATCAGATTAATTTAACATAAAATTTGCTAATTTTCTAAAAATAACGTGTAACAGATGTATATTTTATTTTTGCAAAATTTTTAAAACCAAGAATTAACTTTTGTTTACAAATGAGTCGATCGCTCAAAAATGGCGGCAATATTCAAAAATTCAAAAAAGATCTTAAACTTTTATATTCCAATCAATATAATTTTTGTTTAAAATAACCCAGAGTATTTTGCTTACTGTAAATAGTAAATTTAATCATTTAGCTTTCAATTAAACCTAAAATAAAAGTTTCAAGAAATTTTTTTTAATTTTAAAAAATTCGGTTTAAAAGTTAGTTATCGAAAATGAGGTGATGTTGTAGTGGTCTGGACAAATCTGGTATCAATATCTAGTGAACTGACCGTCGGGGTAGTAATTTTAACAGTGAAAAGTAGGTTCGTTGTCCAAACCACTACATTTATAAATAAAATCACTCAAAGCGCAATGTAACAAAAATAACAACATTGTATTAAGGTTACAAGTCTGATTAATTCGTGAATGCAAGATGTCCTGAAGAAAGTTCTCTGTTAAATATTAAAGAAATTGTCTCAATATTCATGCTAGAAGAGTTCCTAAAAAAGAAATAAAATGTTTGCACTGAATAGTAGTGAATATAATTATAGATGTATTGAAATGTACCTATAAGATAGAGAGTGTGGTGATACCGAGCAAAAGCGAGGGACCGGATGTTCGCACGAACAAAAAACAAATGACCAAAAGTCGTCCGTGCGGATCCGGGTTCGCGCAGATGTTCCGGTTGAAAAATAAAAGTTAATCAAATATTAAATTTCCATTTCGCGAGCCTACGCGAATTTTATTTATCAGCCAATGGGAAGCCTAGAATCAAATACAAGTGTGAAATTCCAAACGAGCTGCTGTGATTCAAAAAGAAGATATAAAAAGCAGATACAGACAGACCCCAGCAGGCAGAACTTGAGGAGAAGAGTGTAATCAATATCCTCTTGACCTAAGTCAAGTGGCTACTGCGCTTGCCTCTTTCTTTCTTCCCTGTCTCAAAACTACTTACTGACCTAAGGAGCGACTACTTCAAAGACATTCCTCACTTACACGCTCTCCACATTCCTAAGCCTTAAATCTCTTTCAGCTTATTATTTGCCATGAACATTTTAACCTCCGTTGAACCTATATTCAAGTATTACTTTAATTGTAAAAGCATTGATATGTGTATATATAAAAATGTTATATTTTCAACTCAGTTTGCTTTTCTTGATTTTATAATCATTTTATGACTTATAGTGGGCCGAATTCCGTTAACCTGCAACAGTATACAACTACCCTTCACTAGAACGGACTCTCCACTACTAACAGAAAAGAATAGATAAGATACCCCACTATAAGAGAAACATTTTTTTATGTAGCTAATTGCTGAAAGCAATATATAAACTGATTTCCACACGTGTTTACCCAGTTGGATACTATGCTAGTATGTGAGTTGGAAGGAACGAACCACATTCAGACTATACGCTCCGAAAAGCAGCCTCCAACTGGGTAAACATGTGTGGAAATCAGTTTATATATTTCTTAATAAATCGCGGGGAAAAAAGAACGTTTCACGTGCAGTCCTCACGTAAGAGTGTGTGGGTATATGTGTATGAACGTGTGTGCATGGCAATATGTATGTAGGTATGTAGAAGTGATTCTACAATGTATCTACGTGATAGAAATAGAGTGCTACGATGAAAGTTTAATACATCCACAGAAAGTACCACTAACAAATCACAACTGCACACTAGCAGCAACAGGACAAAACTTCAGTTAAAACTTAAATTGCGTAGTGCCGGCTGACAGGCACATGCACGGACAGCCAGCAAAGGAAATGATACATGATCACTCCACACACGTGTACGGATACACAGACACAAACATTGTAGGATACGCTCATGGGAGATTTATAAACAATTAAAACGCAAACTCAGCTGAAATTTTATTTTTTTTAAAAATGTTAAGTCAGCATTGACGTCAGTAAGATATTAAATTACAATAACAAACGCTATATAAACGGTTAAAAATTAAAGGCGGACACACACCATGGTGGAGACACCAAATGAATTACACAGCGCTACGCAGCACGAAGAAAAGCAGATATTCAACGAATCCATATAACAAGACAAACCAACCAAGTAGAAACAACTGACATGCTAAACATTAAACATGGATGTATCGCTGGGAAAATCCACAAAAATTTCTCATCAATTTAAACACAAAAACTTTAAACACAGTAAAAAACACACTCCAACTTAAAAACGACGAGAAGAAAAAATACTTCCTCAACGTAGAATTTCACCCAAACATTATATCATAAAGCGGGACCTTCAAAATTAAAAGAACTGCTCTGATGTAGACCATTTTCATATGTTAACTTGGCATACAGCACACCCAACATCAGAACATTCTTTCAACATAAAGAAACAAATTGTCAGAAAGTTTACAACCCTTACGGACTGGCAACATACTTAAATCAGGATAATTCCACCAGATTTGTCATAGCAGCAGGACATCTACAAACGACAGGGCAGAGGAAAATGCTTAGGTAACTTACTGACAAAAACTTAAGTGAAATTATACACATCGAAGAAGACAACGAATTAGCAAATAGAGCGAAAACATCGAGGGGTAAAAAGAAGTACGACTTTATCAAGAAAGTCATGTTAAAATGCAACAGCACCGACGTAGCCGACACCATGATCTACTGTAAAAACACTAATAACCAAAATACTAAAGAAACTTGGAACAATATTTTTCAAAACACACCGAACCTGAACAACATAATTACAGCAGCAGCGACAGACGTACACGTAGAGACAAAGGTTACAGCAATATGGGAACAAATACGGCACAAAAAAGAATTCTTCCAACTGGACAGAAATCGATATTGGACAGTCTAAAAAGGCCAAAACATATTCAAACCATCATATAGATATAGACAGATTCTCAAAAGAAACATTTGACGTTTGTCATAAAATAAGACCAAAAATAAATGGCTTCCACATAACCGGAGTATTATAGGATACAAATCCTATATCAACTAACAATAAACGCAAACGAAAAAAGTAAAATTACACATCCGCAAAATTGGATCCAAACAACTAGAAACATTTTGAAAAAAAAACCAAAAAAAAAACAAGGCAAATTTCACAAGTCAGCGTGAAAAGCAAAATTCTGGATATTGATTGGATAGGAAATAGCAAATTAATCTATGACGCATGTCATTTTTTTTTCACACCTAGAGAATGAAAATGCCTGCTGAAGCCGGTCACATGACTAAACTCCACTACGTAACCACGTTCTGTGATCGGTCAAAATCAGTCAGAATGGGAGTGGTATCTGAAGCATTTCGTCACCATGTAAAGAAGAAACTTCAAACTGAGGTCATGTTTAGCCGACATACATTCATTCTATCTTTACTTCCAAAACATTGAAGAAGCTTTCTGGAAGGTACAGAGACAGTTGTAAACGTCAAACACCAAAATGAGACAATACTAAAACGTAAACCATCACTCAGTACTTCAAATGACGACCCATAGAAACACGTTCTAAAGGGAAAAGAAACATTAATTCATAGGATCTACTTTCACTACACACTAAAATTAATGCATAAACTTAAAAAATGGGGTTCCATAGAACTAAACCCACTAATGTGGGCCGAGAATCTGGAAAACATATATCGATGCGTATTTTTCTTTTATAATCATATCGCCCCAAACAAGGCATTTTACTGCCACTGTTTTGCAGGGGGTTACATAGTAGGAAAGTTATGAGAAAGAGTGACAGGTTATAGAGAGTGTCAGGAAGTGGGTAAGAGCAGTATGAGAATACTGATAAGAGTGGAGCGGGCGGAGAAAGAAGCATGAGAGAGAAGATGCAGGTTAGTGATAGGAGATCACGATTGACTTCACATTTAAATTCTTGGAGATTGTAGCTGTCGAGTAAGCAAGTAAATGGAAGGGAATTCCACAGGCGGGAAGTGCGAGAAAAAAAGCTGCAGGAGTAGAATTTGCGTTTACATTTTATTGGTTTCACAGTAAAAGGGTGGGATCTAGTTGCTAATCTTGTGGCTCAAGTAAATTTATATATATGGGGCACCAGTGAGCTAAGTTTATCGGGGCAGAAGCCGTGAAAGTATTTGTAGAAGAAGCACGGGGAAACCACATTGCGCCGGTGAGAAAGTGACTGTATCTGAGCTGCCAAGTTGGGATCGATCACATTACAGATTTACCGTTGGATTTTGTCAAGGACACCTGGTGGATAGCAGGAGCACCTGACCAGATATGGCAGCAATATTCAACGCACGGGCGGATGGTAGATTTGTGTAGGATTGTTTCAGAAGAGAAAAACTTCCTGGCCATACACAGAGAACCGACTTTCTTAGCAGCGGATTTAGCTATAGATTCTATTATAATCATTCCACTTGAGGTCTGTTGTGAGAGTTAACCAGAGTTGGCGCAGTGTTTTGCTTTCAGGGAGATTAGCTTGATCAATGCTAATGGGGGGGGGGGGTAGGAGCGATTGTCTGTGATGGTTAATAGATAATAATAGATATACAAGGCAGAAGAACTAAACAAGCAGGCAGAACCAAAACCTAGTAAAAGATACATAAGCATGCCGTCAGACCTGTCAGTTAAAGTGCCATACGTGATACACACTTGGGCGATCATGTCTCGAAAGAAACATGACTGACTGGGCAGAAGATTATCCCACAGTAGGTTGCCATTGCTTTCTGTGGTAGACTGGTTGCCGACCAAGGCTATAGAACCCAATCTGTCCTGCTATTTAACCCATAACTGGAAAGAAGAGACGGATTAATACCTTTCCCAAGGGTATTTGCGCGTAAGTGAATACAATGGATTCGACTGGAATTCGAACTCGGCTCCACGGTTTCTCGTTCCGAGCCGGTATCCTGTACTTGCCATAAAAAACAAAAAACAAAATCATAATGAAATACGTCGAAAACTAGAAGTCGAACTACCACAAGAAAACAGAAATATTACAAACATCACCTACGGAAACTGCGAAGCTATGGTATAACTGGACTTTTGTTGAACTTAATCCAGTCATTCCTCTCTAACCGCACACTGAAGATGGTATTAAACGGACATGCCTCCCAGAACTACACTACAAATGCGGGTGTCCCCCAAGGCTCCATCCTAGGTCATACGCTCTTTCTAATCTACATTAATGATCTCCCCGATGCCATAAGATCACAAGTAGGCATGTACGCTGGTGATACCACAGTTTACTCTCGCCTCGATAAAAAATCTGGTGTTGATGACAAGGCGAAGCTCGCTGCCGAGCTTGAAAAGGACCTCCAATTCGTGGTGGATTGGGGTAAGAAATGGCTCGTAAAATTCAATTCTTCCAAAACGAAGCTGCTGTCAATTAACCACCACAGACAACCGCACCTCCCTCCCATTAGTATGGAACAGGCTTGACTCCCAGAGAGTAAAACAATACGCCTGTTTGGCCTTACACTCTCAGCGGACCTCAAGTGGAATGACTTCGTCGAATCCATTGCTAAATCCGCTGCTATGAAAGTCGGCTCTCTGTGCAGGGCCCGGAAATTCTTTCCGTCAATCTATCCTGCACTTATATAAATCTACCATCCGCCTGTGTATTGAGTACTGCTGCCACATCTGGTCGGGTGCCCCTGCTATTCTCCTCAGGGTTCTTGACAAAATACAGCGAAGAATCTGTAACGTGATTGATACCGACTTAGCTGACCGCCTGCAGTCACTCTCTCAGCGGCGTGACGTGGCTTCCCTGTGCCTCTTCTCTAAATACTTTCATGGCTTCTGCTCTGACGAACTTAAATCACTGGTGCCCCCTAGATGTGAATTTGCACGAGATACTAGATTGGCAACTAGGTCCCACCCTTTTACAGTGAAACCGATGAAATGTAACCGCAATTTCTACTCCAACAGCTTCTTTTCTCGCACTTCCCGCCAGTGGAATTCCCTACCGCATGCTTGCTTCCCCGACGGCTACAACCCCCAGGATTTTAAATGTGGGGTCAATAGACACCTCCTAACACACTAATTCACACCCACTCTCTCCAACTCCCTCTATGTACATCCTAAGTCGTCTATCACCCTCCTTCTGACATTTCCTATACCCAATCGCTTTATGTAACCCCCTGCGCTATAGTGGCAGTGGAATGCCTTTCTTGGAGTGACACGATTAAAAAAAAAAAAAAAGATCCAAACACTAACACACACAATACTGCTTGACACACCGAACAAAAATGAAAAACTGCTATAATGTGGCCTCAAGTATACCAACCACAAATACACTCAGACATTAAACACATCCAACTCAACCACCGCTATAACACCACAATCACCATCACAAACAGCGACATTATAAAGATCAGCAGAAGACGAATCAATCAATATTAAAAAAAAATTAAATATATTAAAATATTCTTTCGATATTATAAACGACTTCCAGCCATAAAACTAAGGGAGATAACCGGTAAAAACATAAAAAACAAAGTCTTTTACTGTGACGAGAGTATTGAAGAATTATTTCTAAAAATGAAAAATAACGCGCGCCTGTGCTGAAAAACTTTCACATTCCACAGGCAGATGCACGCACATATATAGACTTCTACTATGAGAACTATATATATACTACTACTACTACTACTACTATAAACAGTATATATACTACTAACAATACTACTAATACTACTTTATTGTAATTCTGAAATAAAAAAATATATATATAAATTTATATAATACTTATGTTATTTATAGCATATGCATGATAAAAAAAGACTAGCCTTCGACAGGAAAAGTTTTTTTGAGCCCGGACACGTCGTCTACCATCCAATAAAGAAAACAATCAAAGACAAAGGTAAGTACTTATAAAGGTACCACAGAATAGTCCAAGTTACACTTATTCTATTGTATTCTAAACCTTTTTCAACGAGCACAGCCATGCTAAAGCCATTCTTTATAGAACATTGACGTCAATGGCGGCGGCGAAAGACTTTTACTCGGACATTAGAATGGCCCAAATAGGGTCCTCCGATTTAGAGAAACTATCCAAAATGTGTGAAACGAGGTTTCCGGTTATATTCCATCCTTTCTTATTTAGAGCATTAAAATTCATCTACCCGACGAGCAATGGCCACATTGTCACAGACGAACAAATTATGTCCGACATTGGCACCAGTAGTATGGAACAAGCCTTCGGGATTCCTACACTTGTAGATTTCAACCCAGTCTTTGTCTAAGAGATAAACTTTTAAAATTTCTGTTAAGCTAGCCAACCTGGATGCTAGGGGCATGAGGGATCGGAGTAAGATGCTTCAGCATCTTTTATCCTTCGGTGTAGATTAGACAGAGTTTCCGGACACTCACTTTATTTGCGAAGTTGCTGCTAGCACACTGTCTAGCGAAATTGTTGTCTATTCAGTATACGAGGACGAGTTGGCCAGAGGTGTTTCGATAATGGTTAAACGTGCGCTAGGTGCGAGGGTGAACTATGAACATGTCGTTGCTGGGGGCTGGCCGATCGTAGCTGATATTGCCGTGAAAAGTGGTTCGTTTCGGATCGTTGCGGTTTATGCGCCCAACGACCAGACGGAACGTATCTTTTTTTCTGACGGTTGGGGCCGTTCCTGGTGGATTCGTCACACTTAGTCTTAGTAGGGGACTAGAGTACAGTTCTGAACCCCGAATTAAACAGCAGGCGGAGAGCTAACGGTATGACGATCGTAGTTTGGCTTACACGATCTTAGAAGTCAATGAAATCAGCGAGTTCAATAGATACCGGGTCGAGCATCCGAAGGAGGAGATGTGGACGTGGGCCCATAAGTGACCATCTACCCAGGTGTTTAGTTACCTGGATAGAATGCTAGTGAGAACGGTCGATCCAGATTTGTTAAATTGTCCCACGTTCCCCTGATTAGGCTATTCGGACCATAGACTTGTCTGTGCTCGGATGGCGCCAGACATTAGGCCTAAAATGGCTGGACACTGGAAGTTCGATCAGTTCTTACTAGGCATGACGGACTTTCGGCAAAAGCTGATTAGATTAGTGCAGCAAAAGTTAGTGGAGGTCGGTTGTTTGGAATAGATGATAGGAGAGGTTTAAGGATAGTCTGTCCCGGGCAGATGCTGAGCGGGTGGATCATCTACAATTAGGCCTAACTAGGGAGGCTCTGGAGCGTGCGACTAGCAGGCGCTACCAGGGTCAGGTAGTTAGACATAGATTAAGCAAGATGTCTAACGAAACATTAGACATAGATTAAGCAAGATCTCTAACGAATCCTTGCGCATTTCAGCACTGATGTTCACAGTTTAAACTGTGAACATAAGTGCTGAAATGCGCAAGGAAGAGATCCGTCGAGGTTCCGATCGTTCAAAAGGTCAACACCCCGAAGGAGCGTACTCGAGGTCATCTAAAGACATATGCGAGACGTTTTGATAGCATTTCGAGAGCCGTTTTACCAAGGAGTCTGGTGTCTGTGCTTTTGACTGACATTCCTCGGCTTTGGCCGATTGAAGCAGTTAGCTCTGAGGGCGCGATCACGGAGGGCGCGATCACGGAGGGCGAAGTTCACTTGACACTGAAGAGCGTCGGCAGTAGCAATTTTCCAGGACTTTATGGTCTGCCTTAGGAACTGTGCTTGAGGTTGTCGCACACATTTGTGCCGATTTTGACAGCTGTGTTCAGTACCTAGTTCCGGCAGGAGTCCGTCCTAAACCGAGTCTCCAGGGATGTGATCATGCTGTTGAAAGTGGGCTTGGAATGTGGATGGGATTTAGACAATTACATGTCTATAATTCTGCTAAACACAGAGTTAGATATTTTGGCCAAGATTCTGACGGAGCGTTTGGTCAGTTGTCGAGATTCTGCGGGGACCGGGCAGACTTGCTCTGTGAAGGGCCAAACATTTCAGAGCAACCTGCATCTGATCCACACGATCTTAGAGGATATAGAAGTCAATGAGCAAGCCACACTGATCAACTTAGATCAGTCAAGGGTGTGCGATAGGGTCGACCATCAGTATTTGGACGTTGTCCTGCAGACCGTCAGATTACAACCTGATTTCTGCAAGTGGAACAGTATTCGATATCGCACCCCCAGTGTGGTGGGACAGGTAAACGGGGGGCGTTTGAGTGCTTTTGCGATGTTCCAGTTGGTTCATCAGGGTTGTCTCTCTCTCTCCTTGCAGATAATACATTATTACCTCCCCTTATAACCTCTCTCTCTCTCTCGCTCGCTCTCTCAGAAACGATCTGGAGCATTAGGGATGTCTTACATAGCTTTACCATCACTTCCTCGGTTTTAAGGCTTAGCGCTGACATAAGCCCCGGAAACAACTGCAGTTCTTCAAAGGGCGTCGACATAACTTGCGGGTCATCCCTCGACTCACTGATGCTTCACATCCTTGTACCGTGCTCTAGTGGAGGCCCCTCTATGGAAGCGGCTTGACTTGTCGGATGCCAGGTCGCACTCTTTCTGGTCTTAGGCGTCAGCCGTGAATTACCTCAGCGGCCCTGAGTTTTCGCTTATCAGGCGACTGATTCAGAACGTCCTACCTCTCAATGACGACTCTTCAGATGGGGCTTGATAGATTTGTTGAACTGTCATTGGTGTGACCTTGGCTTAGAGGAAATAGCTTTGCACGCCTTCTACCATTGTGCTCAGGTGCGCTCTTTCTGGAATTATGTCGACGAGTTGACGGCTCTTATCGTTCCCGAACGGCTCGTTTCCATCGATCTCTCATACACGTGTGATAATGTGTCACCTGTATTCTGGGATGAAACAGGTTGTGTTTTTCTTGTTGACCAGTGGAACGAGTGTCTGCGCTAGGATCACCCCACTATATATATATATATATATATATATATATATATATATATATATATATATATATAAACAACCCTCTGTCAAAACACGATCGAGTGGAGGAGCTGGAGAAATATAAACTGATTACCCAACTCATTGATCTGTCTTTTGCTGAGACTATGGGTGCCCTCACTCAGGCCACTATTCAAAGATTACCCAGCCCCACTTTCGCAGTAACTGAGTACAAAGCTTATCTTAATATGTCTAAGCTTGTCTTAACCGATACCACAGACTCACCAAAAAGCAAGTCAGTGAGTTAGGTAATCGGTTCATATATAACGCCTGACAACACCAAAAGGTTAAAACTTTGAAAGTGTTATGAACTGATCTTCCTAATTTCTACATTTAAAAGCTCTAGACTTATTTTTTCTTTAAATATGTATTGAGCTCTTTTTAATATCATCATTTACTGCTTTAATTTGACTCTGACCAAACCAATAATGGTTTAATAATAATAATAATAATAATAATAATAATAATAATAATAATATATATATATATATATATATATATATATATATATATATTGAGTGCCAATTTTGACTTAAACTCAGTTGAGATATCAAGTAGAACTCGTACATATGATCAGTCAGTTAAGTGCCCTATGTGATACATGCTTTGGGTGACCATGTCTCTTTTGAGACATGACTGACTAAGCAAAAGGTTTTCCCGCAATAGCTTGCCATTACTTTCTTTGATAGACTGGTTGCTAATACAACTGGAATTTAATCCATTTCTTCCTTCCAGTTATGGGTTAAATAGCAGGACAGATTGGGTTCTATAGCCTTGGTTGGCAACCAGTCTACCACAGAAAGCAATGGCAACCTACTGCGGGATAATCTTCTGCCCAGTCAGCCATGTCTCTTTCAAGGCATGATCGCCCAAGTGTGTATCACGTATGGCACTTGACTGATATGGGCAAGAACAGAGACTCTTGATAGAGTCCTTGTCCTTGCAGGTAACAAACTATTACCCCTCCCCTTATAACCCCTTTCTTACAGACAAGAAATTGCAAGCTCCTCATTTCTCTATAATTATTTCTATGTCAAGTGTTTAGATGAGCTACACTCCTAAGTTCCACTAAAGCAGTTTCTTTCCATGAACTGACTCCCAAGAGGCTGCTTAATCATAACCAACTTTTGAGATTTCACTGCCAGATGACTCAGTCAATTAAAAACTTAATTGGGTGATTAAAGTTTATTGCTTTACTCACCCAGGTTCAATTAAAGATCTAGCAATTATATTAGTTATTTTTTATCATCTATGAGATGGAGGTCAAACAAAAGAAAGAAACTAAGAATTTAGGTACCTCCACTCAAATACCAAAAAAAAAGACAGCATATCATGATGTCAAAACTGCTGAAACTTAATAAAAACAAAGTTTTATGATGAAAATTTTTATGCTATTAATAAGAGGAGAGATCAAATTTTGTTGTTATTATTTTTCTAAAATTTTTTAAATGCTTTCTAACATTTAATTAAAATTTCATTTTTTGTTTTCCATCAGCAATTCACGCTATGTTTACGTAAGGCTCTTTACCGCCAGTCAAGTGATTTCATTTTCAAATCTCAAAGGTTGGATTTAAGTTCCACTAAAGCATTTTCTTCCCATGAACCAAATCCAAAGAGACTGTTGTTTCTTCCCATGAACCAAATCCCAAGAGACTGTTGTTTCTTCCCATGAACCAACTCCCAAGAGACTGTTGTTTCTTCCCATGAACCAACTCCCAAGAGACTGTTGTTTCTTCCCATGAACCAAATCCCAAGAGACTCTTGTTTCTTCCCATGAACCAACTCCCAAGAGACTCTTGTTTCTTCCCATGAACCAACTCCCAAGAGACTGTTGTTTCTTCCCATGAACCAAATCCCAAGAGACTCTTGTTTCTTCCCATGAACCAACTCCCAAGAGACTCTTGTTTCTTCCCATGAACCAACTCCCAAGAGACTCTTGTTTCTTGCCATGAATCAACTCCCAAGAGACTCTTGTTTCTTCCCATGGACCAACTCCCAAGAGACTCTTGTTTCTTCCCATGAACCAAATCCAAAGAGACTGTTGTTTCTTCCCATGAACCAAATCCCAAGAGACTGTTGTTTCTTCCCATGAACCAACTCCCAAGAGACTGTTGTTTCTTCCCATGAACCAACTCCCAAGAGACTTGTTTCTTCCCATGAACCAACTCCCAAGAGACAGTTGTTTCTTCCTATGAACCAACTCTCAAGAGACTCTTGTTTCTTCCCATGAACCAACTCCCAAGAGACTCTTGTTTCTTCTCATGAACCAAATCCCAAGAGACTGTTTCTTCTCATGAACCAACTCCCAAGAGACTGTTGTTTCTTCCCATGAACCAAACTCCCAAGAGACTGCTCAATCAAAATCTATTCAAGTATAGGGGTGACTGCTAGCTTTCCTACATATCTACATAAGCTGTGCCTCTTATTCTGTAATTCTCTACCTTGAGTGACTTTTGAGTCTTATACAGAGTGAACATCATTGAAAAATAAAAATGTGTGCATGTGTGTGTGTTTGTGTGTGTATTCTAAGACACATAACAGGGAAAGAAGGCTTGGAAAATTTTAATGCTCACAATATATATAAAACAGAAATAAAACAGAAATTATACATTCTAATAAGTCTCTTTCTTTTTTTAATCATTCCACCCCAAGCAAAGCAGTACCACCACTGATGTGCAGGGGCTACATAAGAGAGTAAAAGTTTAAGCAGGAGGAGAGTGAAGAGAAAGACGAACCAGTTAAGTGAAGGATGGGAACACAGGTGTGAAGACAGTTGGGAAGGTAGAGAGAAAGGAAAAGAACAAGATATTCAGGGAGATGTAGAAAGGACTGGAGTCAAGTGTATTAGAGATGGGAATTGACATTGCATTTAGATTTTGTAAAAAAAAATTTAATTACCAACAATATATTTTAGAAAATAAAAAAATAATATTATCAACAATACATTTTTGTAAATGAAATTACTAATGCTTCCAAGAAAATTAAATTTCTGCATTAAATGACCCATAAGAACTTGATATGCCACTAAACAAAGAAAAATAGGGAAAGGTAGAGATGCGAAAAAGATCTTTAAATGACACAGTGTGTGTGTGTGTGTGTGTGTGTGTGGTTTGTCTCTCAAGTAAATACTTATAATTACAGATACATAAAAAAATTCAACCATTTTTTCAGGGTAGGGTATTAGTAAGCATTAGAAATGGATTCAGACGTTATTCTATTAACTTATTCAAAAACATTTTTAGAGGTGAACAGGTTCCTTATAATTCAAATTCGTTCAACAATTGTTTTGTATTCATAGCCTTGTTTGACACTGTGTAAGGTCAGCGAGATGAAAATTTCCGAAGTGCAAAAATATTCAACTCGTCTGCAAAGGAAAAGGAAATGAAAAGAAGCAAGCCAATAAAGTGTAAATCCCAAATTTTTATATTACCAAAATTATTGAGGCGTTTTATAAAAATTCTTTCTCTTTTTTTTTTTTTTAGTTAACTTTTTTTCAAGACAGTTTTCCGACAGCAAATATATTTTTCATACAATTTTTTCATGCAACAAATTTTTGACCTCAAAATTTTTAGAAATTTTAGAATTTTAAAAAATTTTTCGTACAACAAATTTCATACAACAAATATATTATTTCTTTCAGGTTTCCTACAGTAAATATATTTTTCATGCAACAAATTTTTTATCTTAAAATTTTATTAAAATTTTTAGAAATTTTGGGAATTTTTGAAAAATGTTTTTTATACAACTATCTTATTTCCTTCTTCTCAAGACAAATATCATACAACAGTAAACAGAATAGATGCAGGAAGATTTCTTCGTAATAATGATAATATCAACCGTTTTCTTACAAGGAAATATTTGGCATTCATTGACCGAGCAGGTAGTACTGCTTTTGGTTGAAATTTATATAATCTTTCACTTAAAACAATTTTTTGGGTAAGTTGGTTTGGTTTTTTGACATATCAGCTCCTATGTAATAATAATGGTAATATCAGTTGTTTCCTTATAAGGAAACATTTGGCATTCATTGATTGGGCAACCAGTACTGCTTTCAATTGAAATTTATAGAGTCTTTCTCTTAAAATAATTTTTCAGGAAAATACATTTGGTTTATTGGCATATCAAGGCCTATGTAATAAGAATGGTAATATTAGTTGTTTTCTTATAAGGAAACATTTGGCATTCATTGATTGAGCAGCCAGTACTATGAAATTATGGAAACATGTGCTTGAACTATGTATGCTGTGTTATGAATGATTACAGTTAAGCCATAAACTCAGTGACTGTTGTTTTCTGTTTAAGATGACATTAATTCTTGTTGTCTTGGTGCTGGGTGCTATTTGTCATGTTGAGGTTCCAGTCAATTTCTGTTCTCTTGGTTTTGATAGAAAGCAGAGAGGAAAATACAGTTTTGCATAGATCTATAGTCACGAAAGGTGCCAGCACCAGTTATCTTCTTAACCCTTTGTTTGGAGTCGTGTAGAATGTTAACATCTTGATTATGTCATTATTTTCTTTTTGAGTTACATGTGCTATCCATTTTATTTCTTGCTGCTACTGGTAGTCATCAAGTGATGTGGTTTCTATTATTTGGTACAGTTCTTTGTGTCTCTATAGCGGCAGTTGAAAATGTTTAAAAATGTGTGATCTCTGCCAAGACTCTCAGGTCTTTTCTAACCATTGATCTGAGAAAAAGGTTGTATACAGCTGATAGTTTAGATATTTTTTTAACGAGTTCATTGCCATGCGTGACATCCACATGAAAGTGTCGACCAGACAAGGCTATTTAAGAACATAAATACCTTTTTTTAAGTAACTACAAGGAGTTTTGAGTTTTAGTAATAATAGTAATAAGGATGGACTTTGCGATGATCCTCTGTCTTCACTCACTCCAAACCATTTTTAACCATTGATCTGATAAGTTCAGATATTTCTGAATGAGTTTGGTACCATGCATGACAACCATGTGAAAGTCTCTATCTGATGAGGCTATATAAGAAGATGTATATTTTTGCTATGAGTTTAGAGTTTAGTAATAATAATAATAAGGATGGTCTTTCGTATGATCCTCACTTAAAACAGTTTTTAACCATTGATCTGAGGAGTTTAGATATTCTGAACAGGTTTGGTGCCATGCATGACATCCATAGGTAAGTTTCAATTTGATATTTAAAAACATGACACTTGTTTTTTGGCTCATGTCTTGGTTTTGTAGCAATTTGTGATGTCGGTTGAAACGATGTTTGATACAGCACATTCTCTGTTCAGTTTCATTATCTTCTATTCTAAATTTGTCCATACTTCTGAGATGAGGTATATAAATATCTAGTGGAAGAACCAGCCAGTGCTCAACTAGAATAGAAGTTGGGTCTGACTAACCAAAAAACACCCTGGGGCAAATTGGTAGGTGTTTTAAATAATAACCTGGGAGATTCCATTCTGTTACAGGCAAGTCTATTCTGTAAGCAGTGATTGGCTGATAATTTCAGTGTGTACATTGAGATCCAAAAATATTCAGCACAATATCCACCGTTTGTCTTTGGGCCACATAGGGACATGCATTCAGTTACAACCCTGTTTATTTTTGTCTGCCAACTGGACGCTAGTTGGACACATCAGGAAGGTGAGTCTCAAACTCTTGGATGTTCACCTTCCTACAGAGAGACAAAAGGAGACAGCCATGTTGAAAGGTAAATTATTTGATTTCTACAAGGTAGTACTTACATTACTTCATTGTTCAGAATTTTGTCCTCATCTTTATTGCCATGTTCATGTTCATGACATTTTCACTGTTACCATCCGCCGTGTATTGAATACTGCTGCCACATCTGGTCAAGTGGCCCTGCTATTCTCCTTGGGGTTCTTGACAAAATACAACGGAGAATCTGTAATGTGATTGATACCAACTTGGCAGACCAGCTGCAGTCACTCTCTCACCAGCGTGACGTGACTTTCCTGTGTCTCTTCTATAAATACTTTCATGGCTTCTGCTCCGATTAACTTAGATCAGTGGTGCCCCCTAGGTATGAATTTGCATGAGATACTAGATTAGCAACTATGTCCCACCCTTTTACAGTGAAACCAATAAAATGTAACTGCAATTTCTACTCCCACAGCTTCTTTTCTTGCACTTCCCACCTGTGGAATTCCCTTCCATATACTTACTTCCCCGACAGTTACAATCTCCAGGAGTTTAAATGTAAGGTCAATAGACACCTCCTAACACAATAACTCATATCCATTCTTGCAAACACTTTTCCCATCTGCCAAACCCTCATCTTTGGTATCCTTACCCGTCTATCGCTCTCCTTCTGACATTTCCTATATCTAATCATTCTTTCTCATCACTCCCCACATGTAACCCCCTGCGCAATAGTGGCTGTGGAATGCCTTGCTTGGGGTCAAATGATAAAAAAAAAAATACCTGGCTACAGTAGTGGTGAACAAATAACTTAAATAACTTAGAAAGGTGAGTTAAAGGGAGATAACCTCAAAATATCTCTGAAGTGGCATAGCTCATAGATCTTACTTTAGCAGCTCCTTGATCTTGCGAAAAATTGTTTGACATGATCTGACATAATGACAATGCCCTGGTCAGAGTGGATATAAGCAGGTAATCCAAAAACAGTAAAAAGAGAACACAGGGCTGGAATCACAGTCGTTGCTGTTATATCTGGACAGGAAATAGCAAACAAAAAATAAAAGCACATGTCGATAATTGTAAGTAGCTAATTATTCCTTGTTTCCAACAGAGTTAATATAATAAATTGTAAAAGAGTAGCAGCACCAAGTAGAAAGCTATGAACCATTATTTGACTAAGCCAGCTTTAGCACTGAAAATGTTTATATTTATTGTCATAGATAATTACAAGTGAGAGGGGAGATGGGATGTGCTTATTTTATAACCACAAGACTTATTTCTGGGAAAAATTGACACTACTTCTATTCAAAGAGTATAAGTTTCTGACATTTGTTTGACTTGAAGAGTATAATATTTTAAAAAGTGTGGGAGATATGAAGAACATAAATTTTCTAAAATTTACGGGCCTTGAGGAGCAAATAAATTCTCTAAACTTTTTTTTTTTTTTATAAGTGTTTCACCCCGAGCAAGGCATGTCACTGCCACTACTGTGCAGGGGGCTACATAGAGTGGAGAAAGGATGATTAAATATAGGAAATGTCAGAAGGTGGCTGATAGGCGGGTAAGGATACCGAGAATGAGGGTTGGGTAGATGAGAGTGTTCTGAGAATAATTGGGAGTTAGTGTGATAGGAGGTGTCTATTGACCCTACATTTAAACACCTGGAGATTGTAGCTGTCAGGAAAGCAGACTTGTGGAAGGGAGTTCCACAGGCGGGAAGCGCGAGAAAAGAAGCTGTTGGAGTAGAATTTACGGTTACATCTTATTTGTTTAACTGTAAAAGGGTGGGACCTAGTTGCTAATCTAGTATCTCGTGTAAATTCATGCTTAGGCGGCACAAGTGATCTTTGGACTTGAGAAGTATAACATTTTAAAAATTTATAGGACATGAAGAGTATAAAATTATTAAAATTTGTGGAACCTGAAGTGTATAAAATTTTAATTTATAGTTTTAAAGTACCATAAATTTTAGACATTTCATACTCTTCAAGACCAACTGATCATCCAAATCCTGATGAATAGAGCGAGAAGCAGAATCAGGCCAGAGATAGGACAAGAACAGTGTGGGTTCTTTAAAGACACTGGAACAAGGAACGTCATATTTATGATTCAGATGCTATCTGAAAGGGCAATACAAATGAGAAAGGACGTGTACCTATATTTTATCGTTTATGCTAAGCCGTTTGACAAAATACACTACAAACAATTGATAGAAATGCTCAGCAACTTTGATATATTTAGGAAAGACATAAGAGCAATCAAGAATCTCTACTGGTAGCAAACTGCATGTATACAGACAGGTAACGAATTCAGAAGATATACAAAGATAGAATGGGGCAAAAGACAAGGATGTCTCTTCTCACCGAATCTATTCAACTTGTACAGTGAGACTATTCTGAGAACCCAAGATGTTTTGCTAGGATTTGTCATTAGAAGCCAAAATTTGAACAACATAATGTACACGGATGAGACAGTGCTGATAGCAAACATAGAAAGGAAACTACAAGACCTCCTACAGAAGGTAGCTGAAGAGAGTGATGAGAAAGAACTACAAATAAACTCCTAGAAAACCGAATGCACGGTCATCAGCAAAAAGAGCAGCCCAAAAAAGCCAAATACAAGTGGGAGATACTAAAATTAAGCAGGTCCAAAAATCTAACACCTGGGAAATGTTCAAACTGAAGATGGAAAATATGACACAGAGATCCAGAGGCAAATTTGCATGATCAGTTGGTCTTGAAGAGTATGAAATGTCTAAAATTTATGGTACTTTAAAACTATAAAATTTGCAAAATTTATATTTCTTGAAATGTAAAATATTTCTAAAATTTGAAGTTCTTCAACACCATAAATCTTCTAAAACTTGTGGGACTTGAAGAATATAACATTTCTAAAATAACTTAATACCTGCTTAAAATTGAAAGTTTACATGATAATAATTTCATATATATTTTTAAATTTCTCCATAAGTTAATTAAATTTTATTTTAAGCTGACATACACTTAGTCAGGATATCATATCTGATTAATGATTTTCAATAAAAAGATGTTTTTATACTTATTTTATTGCCACACGTACAAACCCCAATCTTCCCAACTGATTGGGGACCCTCACTATCTTCTCAACATTTCCTTTTTTTCTGCTTACATATTTATATAAGTTACAAATTAAACTAAGCAAAAAATAATTATTAAAGGATGATAGTTTTCACAGATTTTTTGTCCAAATCCGTGAATTTGTTATCTTTTACTCATGTTACATGTCCAAAAAATACTATATAAAATTCACTATTCTTTATTCCTAATGTTGAACGTGTTAAAATTATTCAACTTTTCAAGCAGAAAAAATCTTAAACTGCCACAAAACATTGTTGATTGAATGATCTGTTGTGACATGTCTCTCATTAATATTTAGATATGTTGTATTTATTTTCAATTTTTCTAGTAAAATTGTTCACCTTTATTGCATGTGATTGATTATTGTACATGATTAGGCCACAATAAAATTTGTATTTTATATGAATACTATCATATGAAAAGTTATATGTCATAGAGTAGAGGGTGAGGCTGTATCATAAGTGGGAGGAGCATGAGACTCTTGCACCAGGCCTGCTTGAAGTAATTTATTATCAGTATTTTTTTATAAGAGTAATTGTGAGCGGAAACTTATTTCATATATTGCCCATATAAATATAAGTTTCTCATGAAAAAAGATGATATTGATTAATTAGTAGAATATGTTTTAATAATGTGTCTGCTATGATTTGAATCTAATTTATTCATTTTATCAAATCTTAATTTATATGGATTTTTAAATTTTTTCTTCATAGACACTATCCAGAAAATATTGATAATGAGATCTAAATAAATATTTCTTAAGATTAATCTACATCAACATTTTAGTCATAATATTTGCATACGAATTCCTTACACTGAAATCTATAACATTATATTCACATGCTCTTTTTAAAATTTTAGATAACTGCTTTCTATCAATCACATGATTTTATCCAAAAATAAATACTGGAATACTAAATGCACACAAAATGTAACAGCCTTGACTAAAGTAGCATATGGAACTCTTTAGTTTTAAAGTCATGATTATGTCAGATTGAATGTGGAATTGGTTGGAGGTTTAAAATCTTGTATTCTGTTGTCAACGTTTTATTCAATAAGCACATAATCAGAACCACTAAAAAAAAAAAAATAAAGAAAAATCAATACCATGACAATGTTGCTACTTAGAAATGCTGTGGTTAATTTGACAGTTTCTTTATAAATTGAACAGTTTATAAATTGAAAATAAATATCTGTGAACAAAACAATATCTGTATATAAGAAAATGTTAAAATGAAATTTAAAATATATATAAGAAAACAAAAGATAGTTATATAAATAATAAAAACAATTTATTCATTCATTAGGATATTGTGTTAATCAAATATAAGTTTCTATGGCCTGTATGTTTTTGATTTATTTTAAAATAAAAATTTATCTTTCAGTTAATTTCTTTGCAAATTAAACTCTAATAATCTTGAAGTCAGGACCAGTATATACTGCAATCTTGCAACAACTCTAAGTATGAAGCTTAATTTAGTATTGAAAATGTTTATTTTATTCTCATGGATGGTTACAAACGAGACGGGAGATGGGATGTACTTGTTGTGTTCCTTCGTTTTGGTATAATTAGAAGATAACACAAACTTGAATTAATGATGTTTATTTTTGGTATAAAACTTTAGGTTCTTATATCAAGTTACAACCTTTAAATTTTGTGTGTATACAGGAGCGGACTAGCTAAATGCTCTTCACTATGTGATGATAGTAGTAAACGAGAGTATCCCTTCTGGACTCTAGTGGTCAACTGACTTGTGTCCTCCTTTTCAAATTTCCTACACAAAACTACTGTGCTTAACTCCTACTTCTTACTCCTACTCTTACTCCTACTCCTATCAAAAGAAACAGTTCCTTATTTTGTCACCCAATTTTGAATTTTTGGTGTCAGTGTGTCGTTTTCTATTTTTAGAACACTCGCCATTTTATAAACCATAACATACATATTTTATTGCCACACGTACAAACCCCAATCTTCCCAACTGATTGGGGACCCTCACTATCTTCTCAACATTTCCTTTTTTTCTGCTTACATATTTATATAAGTTACGAATTAAACTAAGCAAAAAATAATTATTAAAGGATGATAGTTTTCACAGATTTTTTGTCCAAATCCGTAAATTTGTTATCTTTTACTCATGTTACATGTCCAAAAAATACTATATAAAATTCACTATTCTTTATTTCTAATGTTGAACGTGTTAAAATTATTCAACTTTTCAAGCAGAAAAAATCTTAAACTGCCACAAAACATTGTTGATTGAATGATCTGTTGTGACATGTCTCTCATTAATATTTAGATATGTTGTATTTATTTTCAATTTTTCTAGTAAAATTGTTCACCTTTATTGGATGTGATTCATTATTGTGCATAGGCTGGAATGATCTATAAGTACATGTTTCTAATTTGTATTTAGATATGTTGTATTTATTTTCAATTTTATAGTTGAATTGTTCATCTATATTGCATATGATTGATTAGGCCACAATAAAATTTGTATTTTATATGAATACTATCATATGAAAAGTTATATGTCATAGAGTAGAGGGTGAGGCTGTATCATAAGTGGGAGGAGCATGAAACTCTTGCACCAGGCCTGCTTGAAGTAATTTATTATCAGTATTTTTTTATAAGAGTAATTGTGAGTGAAAACTTATTTCATATATTGCCCATATAAATATGTTTCTCATGAAAATTTTACAAATGCTTTTTGCTTATTTTATTTATTTTTTTAACCCTCTAGGGCCATTTGTATCATATTAATTAGTGGGGGATCTGTTTATTACTTCATAACAATATAGAACTGATCCCCCACTTTATGCCCAGTAGAAGTCTTAACCCTCTAGGGCCATTCGTATCATATTTGATACAGTATGAAAACAAGCCTTGAAAGAAATATTTTCCTGAAAAATTTTTTAAGAGAAATATTTTATAAATTTCAAATGAAAGCAGTACTGACTGCTCAGTCAATGAATACCAAATGTTTCCTTATAGGGAAATACCAAATGTTTCCTTATAGGGAAATACTGTATCAAATATGATATGAATGGCCCTAGAGGGTTAAGTAGTAATTAGTGGGGGATCTGTTTATTACTTCATAACAATATAGAACTGATCCCCCACTTTATGCCCAGTAGAAGTCTTAACCCTCTAGGGCCATTCGTATCATATTTGATACAGTATGAAAACAAGCCTTGAAAGAAATATTTTCCTGAAAAATTTTTTAAGAGAAATATTTTATAAATTTCAAATGAAAGCAGTACTGACTGCTCAGTCAATGAATACCAAATGTTTCCTTATAGGGAAATACTGTATCAAATATGATACGAATGGCCCTAGAGGGTTAATCAATTCCCCACCAAGTAAGGTAGGACTTCTACTAGTGGGCAGAAAAAAGAATGGGTACAGGGAATATTGAGGTAAGGATTAAAGATCAGGGGAATTCAAAAAGATAAACGATGGCAATTGATGTTGCATTTAAACTTTTCGAGATTGTAGCTATCAGAGAAGCAAGTAAACAGAAGTGAATTCCACAGGCAAAAAGTGCACAAAAGAAACTGTTAGAGCAGAAAAGGAGGTTATATTCAACTATTTCAATGGTAAAAGGGTGAAACCATGGGAACTAGACATCAACCTAATAGCACGCTTAAATTCATGTGATTGGAGCACCAAGAAAAAAAAGCTCATCAGAGCAAATGCCATGAAAATACTTGCATGAAAGACAGAACAATAAACCCTGATAATTTTTTTTTTTTTAATCATATCACCCCGAGGAAGGTGGTAACACCACTGATGTGCAGGGGGCGACGTAAGAGTGAAAAGATTGGAAAAGAGAAAGCCAGAAACCACATCCTAAACAGGAAACAAAGGATGAGCCTCTTCACCCGTTCAATAGACGTGGGTGGAGTGTGAACCGGGCGATAGTTTAGTCTATCTACTCCAATTGAAAAAAAAAAGAAAAGAGTAAGAAGATTGTAAAAGAGAAAGCCGGAAACCACATCCTAAACAGGAAACAAGGGATGAGCCTCTTCACCCGTTCAATAGACGTGGGTGGAGTGTGAACCGGGCGATAGTTTAGTCTATCTACTCCAATTGAAAAAAAAAAGAAAAGAGTAAGAAGATTGTAAAAGAGAAAGCCGGAAACCACATCCTAAACAGGAAACAAGGGATGAGCCTCTTCACCCGTTCAATAAACGTGGGTGGAGTGTGAACCGGGCGATAGTTTAGTCTATCTACTCCAATTGAAAAAAAAAAAAGAAAAGAGTAAGAAGATTGTAAAAGAGAAAGCCGGAAACCACATCCTAAACAGGAAACAAGGGATGAGCCTCTTCACCCGTTCAATAAACGTGGGTGGAGTGTGAACCGGGCGATAGTCTAGTCTATCTACTCCAATTGAAAAAAAAAAAGAAAAAGGAGTGAAAAGATTGGAAAAGAGAAAGCTGGAAACCAAAACCTAAACAGGGAACAAGGGATGAGACTCTTCACGCGTTCAGTAGACGTTGGTGGAGTTTGAACTGGGCGATAGTTTAGTCTATCTACTCCAATTAATGTATATGAATTATTAACTGTGATATATTACCACCTGAACTATCTGATATTCAAGGACTTATATTTGCTTATAACTAAAGAAAATAGTAAATCCATGTAATTCAAATTATAATTAATTTTAATTTATTAGATTCTATGACTTAAGAATTAAGGAAAATAAAGAATTAAATTAGAATTTAAATTTGTGATACTTTCCCCCTATATTTTCTGCAAATATTTTCTTGGCAACTGTTCTAATGAGCTTTCCTCCCTGGTGCCTTTAAGTGACAGGAAAATTTTGTTGGAAACAAAGAAAAAAAAATACTGGATTGTTATGTGATATCTGTCCTCCTATATGGCAGAAAATGCTGGACAATCTCATCAAGATTGTGCTGTTTCTTGTTTTATTTTCCAAGCAACACACACACACACAATAAAATTAATTCACACCATGTGAGTCTCTAAAAATGCAATTGTGCGGGCATTCACCCCTTACCAAACCCTTTGGGTTCAAAAACAAGAACGGTGCACCCAAAAGCATGGACATAGTGGAAAATACATCACATGGTCAAAAATATGAATTTTGACCAATCAAGGCTCGATAAAAAAACATATTTCTCAATTTCCAGGAGGAAACATGGCCAAGTGGATAAAAGAGCAGATTGGATCCAGTGACTCATCCCAAAGAGTTTTGAGTTCAATACCTGTTAATAGCTGTGGTGAACAAAAATTTAGAGAGTTGAGTCACATGGCGATAACTAAGAGATCCAGAAGTGGCATGACACATGGAACAAGAACAATCTACCCCAGTGATTGAAATAAAGGGTTCAGTTCAAAATTCCAATCACCTAAAAAGGGTCAGAGCATACAACATCTGAAACGTTGTGAACATGAGAATAAAGAAGACAACAGTTTGAACAATGCAAATAATGTAAATGATTAAAATACCTCATCTTAGAAATATCGACAAATAAAGAAATTAACTTTTTGATTAATCGATTTGAATCAGGATATGATAATTTATATAAAAATATACTTTTTAATGACTTGATTGGAATTATAATATCATAGGGGATTCAGTTATACATTTGGATAATTTATGATGAATAGATTTAACAATTTTAGTGTTTTTAATATCAAACAATGGTTTGTACATTTTATATAGGAGCACAAAGTATTTTATGCATCCATGATTGCTAGAGCTCTTTTGTGTTCATAGATGTATTTTTCTATAAATATTGTCTTAGCCATGGATGCTACTGTAAAAGCTTACTTTGTAATCAATCGATTTGAATCGTGATATCATAGCAGATTCACTTATACTTCTGGATGATTTATAATGAATTAATTTAATGATTTTGGTGCTTTTAAAAACAAAAGGATGTTTTTTATATTATATATGAGAAAATGAATAATTTTATGTGTCTCTGATCTTTATAGCTATTTTGTGTTTATAGATGCAATTTTTTACAACTTGCATCTATAAACACCAATAAAAATTTTATTCCATTTATGACATGAGTAGTACAAAGTCTTGATTATAAACAAAAATCATATGTCAACGATATTAATGAGCAAACAAAACATTCCAGTTCTTAGTGCAAGTTCAGAACTGTACTGCAGTTTGTTTTTGATAAAATAATATTTTCTTTATGTTATTCCCATAGTTAAGGCACCAGGGAAAAAAGCTCATTAGTTGCCATGGAAATATTTGTAAAAGAGACAGAAAGAAGCCACTTCATGTTGGTGAGAAAGTGACTGAAATTGTGATGTCAAGGCAGGACTGATTACATTGCAGATGCTTCTTTGGAGTTTGCCAAGAACTTTGAAATGTATAGCGGGAGCACCCTACCAGATTTGACAACAGTATTCAATTCACAGACAATTGGTAGATTTATGAATGTACAAAATGGATTCTGACAAGAAAATATTTCTGGTCTGGCACAGACACCCAAGCTTCCTTTTGGTAGATACAGCTATAGATAAGATGTAGTTGTTCCACATCAGGTCAGTTGAAAAAGTGAGGCCAAAGAGGTGCAATGTGATGCTCTTATAGGATACAAATCCTATATCATCTAACAGTTAACTAAAAAAAAAACAAATTAAAATTGCACACCTGCAAAATCTGATCCAAACGAATAAAAGCATTTTGGAAAAACCCAAAGTAAAACTGCACACCTGCAAAATTGGATTCAAATGACTAAAAACATTTTGGAAAAACCCAACTTAGACAAATTTCACAAGTCAGTGTGAAAAGCAGATTTTTGGATCCTGATTGGATTAGAAATTGAAAATTTATATGTGATGTTTTTTCACACCTAGAAGTGAAAAGGCCTGCTGGAGCCAGCAAAATGAGAAATGTCACTATAAAAACCAGGTGCTGACTGGTCAAAGACAATTCGAATGGGAGCGGTATCTGATAGCATCTCCCCACAATGTAAGAAAGAAACTTCAAGCTGACTCTGCCAATTTTCTTTTCTTCTTTTTCCCTTCATGCCACCAAAGAGAACAACAACAACAACAACAACAAGACATGCTAAGTACTATTTGTTTATTTCTTCTTTCTCACCCTGTCACCAATCTGCCAAAAAAGGGAAAGGAACATAAGATTTTACATTCTGCTCCTATCATTATAAGCCAGGGACACTTAGCTACTTGCTACTACACAACCATGAACGCCAAACTTCTGTGGACATTATAAATACTTACATATCTCTTTGAACAATTTTAACTACAAAATGGCATGCATTTTCTCAATGAACATTTTTCTTCTCACATTTATGTAACAGCATTAACAGCAAACAAAAGTACACTTATTTTTTCAACAGCCTGATGATATCTTTAAATGTAAGGATTGTTGGCTATATTTGGAAGTGGCCTTTTTTACCAGACATAACTGATGACACAAAACTGGTGACCATGCTAAGAACATGCACCCTACAGAATGATAAAACTGCAAAAATACGCAAAGAAAAACTTATCTCAACATATTTGATAAAACACAAAGAACACACACACTACACTTTCTAGGAGACTTGCATGAGCCATGCTAATGTCTGACAGGAAAGTATCTCTATGGTGGTTAAAGGTGCAATAAAAATATTTTTGTTTTTTTAATCATATCACCCCAAGCAAGGCAATAACGCCACTGATGCGCAGGGAGCTACATAAGGGCAAAAAGAATGGAAAAGAGAAAGCCAGAAACCACATCCTAAACAGGGAACAAGGGATGAGCCTCTTCACCTGTTCAATAGATGTGGGTGGAGTGTGAACCGGGCGATAGTTTTGTCTATCTACTCCAATTGAAAAAAAATAAAAGACAGTGAAAAGATTGGAAAAGAGAAAACCGGAAACCGCATCCTAAACAGGAAACAAGGGATGAGCCTCTTCACCTGTTCAATAAATGTGGGTGGAGTGTGAACCGGGCGATAGTTTAGTCTATCTTACTTAAAAGCTAGGACAGAAGAAGAGTAATCAGAAGGACAATAGTTAACAACTGACATTGAATTTAAATTTTTGAAGATTAAACTTGACTTGAAAGCATGAAGCTGGAAGAGTGTTCCATAAAAAAGTATAAGAAAAGAAACTTATCATATAACTCATTTTTTTTTCTTTCAATCATTTCACCCCAAACAAGGCAGTGTCACCACTGATGTGCAGGGGGCTACATAAGAGAGGTAAAGTTTTAGGCAGGAGGAGAGTGAAAAGAAAGACAAACCAGCTACAGGGGGTGAAAGAGAAAGGACAAGAGAAGGATGTGAACATAGGAGTGAAGACAGTTGCAAAGATAGAGAGAAAGGACAAGAACAAGATACACGGGGTCATGTGGAAAGGGCTAGAGTTAAGTGGATAAGAGATGGGAATTGACATTGCCTTTAAATTCCTGGAGGTTGTAGCCATCAGAAAAACAAATATATGGAAAGGAGTTCAACAGGCAGGAAGTGCGAGAAAAAAAGCTGCTGGAGTAGAATTATTGCCTGCATTTGGTTGATTTAACTGTAAAAGAGTGGGACCTTGCTGCCAGTCTGGTTGCATGAGTAAGTTCTTGTGGAGCGGTACCAGTGACCCAAGTTTGTCAGAGCAGAAGCCATGAAAATATTTGTCGAAGAGACAAAGGGAAGCCACATCCTGCCGATGAGAAAGTGGCTGGAGGTGAGCTGTTAGGTTGAGAGACGTTGTTGCCAGTTGAGTCAGTCAGTCAGTTAAATGCCATACGTGATACACGCTTTGAGCGATCATGTCTCAAAAGAGCCATGACTGACTGGACAGAAGATTATCCTGCAGTAGGTTGTCAGTACTTCTGTGGTAGACTGGTTGCTACCCAGCACTATAGAACCCAATCTGTCCTGTTATCTAGCCCATAACTGCAGAGAAGAGACAGATTAATACCTTTCCCAAGGGTATTTGTGCAGAAGTGAATGCGAGGAATTCAAGTGGAATTTGAGCCGATATCCACTGCACCACAACATACAATTTAGTATTGTGTTTAAATTGATAAAATCTAGGTACCATAGCAAAAAGCTCATCTGAACAATTGCCATGAAAGTATTTATAGAAAATGCACAAGATGGAATGTTTATGGTGGTGGAAAAGATACTAAAACCAAGATGCCGGATCAGGAACATTAATATTGATGATTCTTCTTTGTATTTAATCAGGGATTTCTAAATATATGTCAGAAGCACCAAATTGTATGTCTACCTTGTTTGCCATTGATCAGTGTATTGAATATTGCTACCATATTAGATCTGGTGCTATGTGTGCTGTGGTGCAGAGGATTTTTTTTTTTTTAATCATATCATCCCAAGCAAGGGGGTAATGCCACTGATGTGCAGGGGGCTACGAAGAGTGAAAAGATTGGAAAAGAGAAAACCAGAAACCACATCCTAAACAGGGAAAAGGGATGAGCCTCTTCACCTGTTCAATAGATGTGGGTGGAGTGTGAACTGGACGATAGTTTAGTCTATATACTCCAATTGGAAAAAAAAAAGAAAAAAGAAAAGAGTAAAAAGATTGGAAAAGAGAAAGCCGGAAACCACATCCTAAACAGGGAACAAGGAATGAGCCTCTTCACCTGTTCAATAGACGAGGGTGGAGTGTGAACTGGGCAATATTTTAGTTTATCTACTCCAATTTAAAAAAAAAATTTAAAGAAAAAGAAAAGAGTAAAAAGATTGGAAAAGAGAAAGCCAGAAACCACATCCTCAACAGGGAAAAGGGATGAGCCTCTTCACCTGTTCAATAGACGAGGGTGGAGTATGAACTGGGTGATAGTTTAGTCTATCTACTCCAATTGAAAAAAAAAAAAGAAAAAAGAAAAGAGTAAAAAGATTGGAAAAGAGAAAGCCAGAAACCACATCCTAAACAGGGAACAAGGGATGCATCTCAGAATGAGAAATCAGAGGGCCAAGTTCAAATTCCAGTTGAATTCCTTGCATTAACTTACACGCAAATACCCTTGAAAAAGGTTCTAATCCATCTCTTCTCTCTCCAGCTATGGGTTAAATAGTAAGACAGATTGAGTTTTATGGCTTTGGATGGCAACCAGTCTACTGCAGAAAGTAATGGCAAACTACAGTGTGAAAATCTTCTGCCCAGTCAGTCATGCCTCTTTCGAGACATACCCAAGCATGTATCATGTAAGGCACTTAACTGACTGATTGACTGATTTTCTTTTACACCAAAAGATTCTCTACAAAAATTCAAACAATAATCAGCAATGTCATTGGATCTGACCTGGCATATCTTCAGTCTCTTTCTCACCATTGTAACATTGTTTCCTTTTTTCTTCCTCTCCTCTATAAATATTTTCATGGTAATTGTTTGGTTAAGCATTCCTTTTTTATTCCACTGACTTTAAAAATTTAAATGCAGTGCTAGATTGTCTGCTAGGCCTCAGAATTTCACTGTTGAGATTGTTAGCTGTAACCATCATTTTTATGCTAACAGTTTCTTTTCTTGCACTTCTTGTTTTCTGCTTTTGAACGGTGATCTTTAAAAATTTATATATATCATTTGTCTCCTTGCATTTTTTTCTTTATTGTCCTCCGTACAACCTAGTGGCTTTTGTTGCTTTGCCTGGAGTAAAATGATTAAAAAGAAACTGAGTAGAAAGCAAGATTACAAGAGAATTTTGGAGAAGGCCTGACATTTACTTTTCCTATTTAACAGATATGGATTCAATGGAAAATCAAGGTACTATTTTCAGTCAATATTTATCTCTTCTGTTTTGGGAGAGGAGACATGAAACTGTATTTTCAATTTAAAACTAATTTAATTTTAAACTCATTTTAGATTGTAAACGTGAATATTTTAAATTAATTTTAGGTTTTAAAATTGAATATTTAAGAAAAATTATTTTCTGTTTGCTACTTTGCAGTGGAAATAAAATGTTTTTTTATAGACTGCAATTGATATTCAAGAAGTGGTGACATAAAAAAAAACTCATCTATCTCTCTAGATTGTCCAGAAAAAGTATTTTATAATAATGGTGAAATTATCCACTCCTATAAAAGAAATATTCATTATTTGTTGATCAAATAGTTAGCATTAGTTTCAGTTAAAATTTATATCTTTCTCTTAAAACAGTTTTTAGAAAACTAGATTTCTTTAGTTTAGTAACTATAATTACACTTTATCATACTGATTGGACTTTCCTTCCAAACCTTTTGTTTCAGTTGATGTAGAAAGTCAACATTTTCAATATATTATTGTTCTTTAGTTTAGTAACTATAATTAGCCTTTATCATACTGATTGGACTTTCCTTCCAAACCTTTTGTTTCAGTTTATGTAGAAAGTCAACATTTTCAATATATTATTGTTCTTTAGTTTAGTAACTATAATTACCCTTTATCATACTGATTGGACTTTCCTTCCAAACCTTTTGTTTCAGTTGATGTAGAAAGTCAACATTTTCAATATATTATTGTTCTTTAGTTTAGTAACAATAATTACACTTTATCATACTGATTGGACTTTCCTTCCAAACCTTTTGTTTCAGTTTATGTAGAAAGTCAACATTTTCAATATATTATTGTTCTTTAGTTTAGTAACTATAATTAGCCTTTATCATACTGATTGGACTTTCCTTCCAAACCTTTTGTTTCAGTTGATGTAGAAAGTCAACATTTTCAATATATTATTGTTCTTTAGTTTAGTAACAATAATTACACTTTATCATACTGATTGGACTTTCCTTCCAAACCTTTTGTTTCAGTTTATGTAGAAAGTCAACATTTTCAATATATTATTGTTCTTTAGTTTAGTAACTATAATTACCCTTTATCATACTGATTGGACTTTCCTTCCAAACCTTTTGTTTCAGTTGATGTAGAAAGTCAACATTTTCAATATATTATTGTTCTTTAGTTTAGTAACTATAATTAGCCTTTATCATACTGATTGGACTTTCCTTCCAAACCTTTTGTTTCAGTTGATGTAGAAAGTCAACATTTTCAATATATTATTGTTCTTTAGTTTAGTAACTATAATTACCCTTTATCATACTGATTGGACTTTCCTTCCAAACCTTTTGTTTCAGTTGATGTAGAAAGTCAACATTTTCAATATATTATTGTTCTTTAGTTTAGTAACAATAATTACACTTTATCATACTGATTGGACTTTCCTTCCAAACCTTTTGTTTCAGTTTATGTAGAAAGTCAACATTTTCAATATATTATTGTTCTTTAGTTTAGTAACTATAATTAGCCTTTATCATACTGATTGGACTTTCCTTCCAAACCTTTTGTTTCAGTTGATGTAGAAAGTCAACATTTTCAATATATTATTGTTCTTTAGTTTAGTAACTATAATTACCCTTTATCATACTGATTGGACTTTCCTTCCAAACCTTTTGTTTCAGTTTATGTAGAAAGTCAACATTTTCAATATATTATTGTTCTTTAGTTTAGTAACAATAATTACACTTTATCATACTGATTGGACTTTCCTTCCAAACCTTTTGTTTCAGTTTATGTAGAAAGTCAACATTTTCAATATATTATTGTTCTTTAGTTTAGTAACTATAATTAGCCTTTATCATACTGATTGGACTTTCCTTCCAAACCTTTTGTTTCAGTTGATGTAGAAAGTCAACATTTTCAATATATTATTGTTCTTTAGTTTAGTAACAATAATTACACTTTATCATACTGATTGGACTTTCCTTCCAAACCTTTTGTTTCAGTTTATGTAGAAAGTCAACATTTTCAATATATTATTGTTCTTTAGTTTAGTAACAATAATTACACTTTATCATACTGATTGGACTTTCCTTCCAAACCTTTTGTTTCAGTTTATGTAGAAAGTCAACATTTTCAATATATTATTGTTCTTTAGTTTAGTAACTATAATTAGCCTTTATCATACTGATTGGACTTTCCTTCCAAACCGTTTGTTTCAGTTTATGAAGAAAGTCAACATTTTCAATATATTATTGTTCTTTAGTTTAGTAACTATAATTAGCCTTTATCATACTGATTGGACTTTCCTTCCAAACCTTTTGTTTCAGTTGATGTAGAAAGTCAACATTTTCAATATATTATTGTTCTTTAGTTTAGTAACTATAATTAGCCTTTATCATACTGATTGGACTTTCCTTCCAAACCTTTTGTTTCAGTTGATGTAGAAAGTCAACATTTTCAATATATTATTGTTCTTTAGTTTAGTAACTATAATTAGCCTTTATCATACTGATTGGACTTTCCTTCCAAACCTTTTGTTTCAGTTGATGTAGAAAGTCAACATTTTCAATATATTATTGTTCTTTAGTTTAGTAACTATAATTAGCCTTTATCATACTGATTGGACTTTCCTTCCAAACCTTTTGTTTCAGTTGATGTAGAAAGTCAACATTTTCAATATATTATTGTTCTTTAGTTTAGTAACTATAATTAGCCTTTATCATACTGATTGGACTTTCCTTCCAAACCTTTTGTTTCAGTTGATGTAGAAAGTCAACATTTTCAATATATTATTGTTCTTTAGTTTAGTAACTATAATTAGCCTTTATCATACTGATTGGACTTTCCTTCCAAACCTTTTGTTTCAGTTGATGCAGAAAGTCAACATTTTCAATATATTATTGTTCTTTAGTTTAGTAACTATAATTAGCCTTTATCATACTGATTGGACTTTCCTTCCAAACCTTTTGTTTCAGTTGATGTAGAAAGTCAACATTTTCAATATATTATTGTTCTTTAGTTTAGTAACTATAATTAGCCTTTATCATACTGATTGGACTTTCCTTCCAAACCGTTTGTTTCAGTTTATGAAGAAAGTCAACATTTTCAATATATTCTTGTTCTTTAGTTTAGTAACTATAATTAGCCTTTATCATACTGATTGGACTTTCCTTCCAAACCTTTTGTTTCAGTTGATGTAGAAAGTCAACATTTTCAATATATTATTGTTCTTTAGTTTAGTAACTATAATTAGCCTTTATCATACTGATTGGACTTTCCTTCCAAACCTTTTGTTTCAGTTGATGCAGAAAGTCAACATTTTCAATATATTATTGTTCTTTAGTTTAGTAACTATAATTAGCCTTTATCATACTGATTGGACTTTCCTTCCAAACCTTTTGTTTCAGTTGATGTAGAAAGTCAACATTTTCAATATATTATTGTTCTTTAGTTTAGTAACTATAATTAGCCCTTTATCATACTGATTGGACTTTCCTTCCAAACCTTTTGTTTCAGTTGATGTAGAAAGTCAACATTTTCAATATATTATTGTTCTTTAGTTTAGTAACTATAATTAGCCTTTATCATACTGATTGGACTTTCCTTCCAAACCTTTTGTTTCAGTTGATGTAGAAAGTCAACATTTTCAATATATTATTGTTCTTTAGTTTAGTAACTATAATTAGCCTTTATCATACTGATTGGACTTTCCTTCCAAACCTTTTGTTTCAGTTGATGTAGAAAGTCAACATTTTCAATATATTATTATTTTCCCTTCTAATTACATGTGCAATGCATTTTTGTTATTTCTGATGTTATAAAACATTCTAGTTTATGATTGTGTGTTAGTTTCTTTGTTGCTTTGCTTGGGGTGAAATGATTAAAAAAAATAGTAAGTCATATAATAATAATTCCCATCTTAAAAATTCTAATAAATTACTATAAATACTTATTTACTAACTATTGGATAGATTATCATAGATTGCAATCCAGATGTTGAGCCACACAGGAGTCATAGTTGAAGATCATGTTGTTATAAGTGTTCTAGCAATGTGGTTTTGTTATTTGGTAAAACTCTTGTACCTTTACACTCAAATACCCTTGGGAAAGGTATTAATCCGTCTCTTTCCTCCAGTTATAGGTTAAATAATAGGACAGATTGGGTTCTATAGCATTGACTGGTAACTGGTCTACCGCAGAAAGCAATCTACTGTGGGATAATCTTCTGCCCAGTTAGTCATGTCTCTTTCAAGACATGATCGCCGAAAGCTTGCATCATGTATGACACTTAACTGACAGACTTGTAGCATCATTCTATATGCTCTGATGAAGGACTGTTTTCCTTGAGCCTTAAGGGATTTATTTGCTTGAAATTATTTATAATTATCGCTCTTAGAAAATGGCTAGATATTAATGATAATTTTGACGATTCAAAACATACCATACATAACATTCATATGAGAGTTTAGTTCTGACTAATTAAAGACTGATGAAGTCAAAGCATTGTTGAAGGCTCATTTTGTATGGTTTTCAGTTATTGTAATCCACAATCAATCATTGCTTGCAAATAGATTTTTTTTCTAGAATTGGATTTATTGGAAATAATATTTTTTTTAAATTAAGGAATAAGAATTAAATTTGTTATAAATTGAAAATTAAATTAAATTAAATTAAATTAAATTAAATTAAATTAAGGAATAAGAATTAAATTTGGTCAATTTTGGTATTGATGTTAATCATCTATTACAAATAATTCTCTCCCTTTTTGGAACAAAAAACGTGAATTTTTATATTTAAACTACGCTTTTAGATAACTGACACTGTTTACATCGTTCAGATTGTTGTCATATTCACACGCCATTTCCAGATGTTGTGTAATTATCCTGTTTTAACTCACCTCCCAAAGTAATTTATTCACCACTGCTGTAGCCAGTTATTGAACTCACAACTCTTTGGGTCAAATCACTGAATTTAACCAACACTTTTATCCACTGGGCCATGTTTCCTTGAGGTCATCAGTGCATAAATTTTTGGGACTCAGTAACCATTTTTTACCAGAGCTCATAATGCAATCTCTTGAAGCAAAAGATTTTCTCTAGCACTTCGTATTACTGGTTCCCACATTGTATTCATTTTTATGCTTGGCTGTCTTAGGAGATTTTTGTGGCCTCCTTAAGTTAACGTAATTTTCAGTGTTGTTCTCTATTTAATATTTCAACTTCATCCCATAGGAGACAATGATCCCCTTTCTCCCTTCATATATGTTATGTCGCCAAGTATAAATGAATAACTCAACAACAGAATCAGAATATAAGTTGTATTCCGCGGAAAGACGGTTAGTATGTACAGAAGTGATTAGTAATATTTACAATAGAAAGATACAAGAGTCCAATCCGTCGTAAGACGTGTGTATACGTGATTACTTCCGGTATGCCACCGGAAGTTTGACTAATTCTTCACTGACTCGCACTGACTCTTCAGTAACTCATTAGAGACTCTCAAGTGACTCTCTACCGACTCTCCTGTAGAGAATCCACCATTGCTATATATAGCAATGGGAACAGTCCATTTGTAGTCAAATAGGAGCGGCGCCCTAACAATATGTCACCAGTTACACCTGATTTTTCTGTTTCCATTGTTGTATGGCCTTGCAATGTTCTTGCAGTTTTGCTTTAAGTGGGTAGCCTTTACGATTCTTTCCACAGAAACAACACTGAGAAAACTTCCTCGGTCTGCCTACCCTATATGAAAGGATTATCAGAAAAAGAACAAAGGATTTGTGGTCCATATAACATCAGGACGACCTTCAAAGAAGTTCTATACCTTTCTCAAGTAAGAAATCTAATGGAGGAGAACATGACTAAAGACTGTGTGTGTACCATTCCCTGTAGCTGTGGAAACGTCATGAATTTAAACTTATTTATAAATGGAACTTTGTGTGTGTATGTATGTATGTGTGTGTGTGTCTGTGTCTGTGTCTGTGTGTGTCCATTACCTATAGACTCCAAAACGGCTGAACCGATTTTCTTGAAAATTTACACAGTTGTACTATAAGCATCTGCGAGTGTTCGTAGCTAGGGTTTGTGTCAAGGTACCCCCAATAAATATTGAAAATTGATAATTGAAAAAATCGGGTTATAGAAGGAGTGGTTCAATTTTAATCAAATTTGATACACTCATAGACAAAGACAGAACAAATGATATTCAGAAGTTTCATAGTTGCAGTTCTTACAATAGTGCAGAAAATTCATAATATATATGCATAAAAGGCAAGATGTTTGTGCGTGTGTCTGTTTATCTGCCTGTATGTCTGTATTTTTTTCAGCCATTTTATTTTAGTTTTTGCTTCGAGTTTGGCTCTAAGTAGGTATAATTGTAGTCCTTAGTCTCAGCCATGATACCATTTACTTAGAGGACTTATTTAGCCTTCAAAATTCAGTTGACGATGAAAAAAACTTATTTGATATTGATACCAGGAAATCAAAATTTGACTTACATCCATTCATTTTTCTTTCAGTCTACGGTTTCACTTTAACTGGAAATAACTATTGCTTTTTAGTCTTTTGTGCCAACATCCAAAGAGTCTGTGCTGGTATGGAAATAAAGATGAGGACAACAGTCTGAACAATGTAAATAATGAGGCTTGGAAAATTAAACATTCACATGGCATATTAATGACTACAGCAATAGAGGAAAATAATGAGTAATGTAGCTCATGATGTTCTATAAAATCGATGGCAGAATGGGGATTGGAAAGATAGTAAAAAAAAACTATGCTAAGAGCTGTAAAAGATAGGAAGCTGTGAAGAGCCATGATTGTAGACATTCTGAAGAGACATGGCACACTGATAAAGAAGATAAAAAAATACACTTTTCTAAGTTATATGATTTTAAGAATCAGTGTGAAATTTTTAAAATGTAATTTTTATGTCAAAAGAAAGTGTGATAGATCTGCTTATTTAACAATCATTGAAATTGAAACAAATGTGTTCTTCCCTGTTAAATTCTACAAAATATATAAATTTTCAAAGAGAGTCTAGACTTTTGCATGCTACTGTGTTGGTACATAAGTGAATCCAACTAGTAGACTGGTTGCCAACCAAGACTTAGAAGTTAATATGATGTCCACCCCATGACTGGTCTGTACTCAAGCTCAGTCTTTGGCTGATTAGGGACTTGATTGTTTTAGCCTATCTTGTCCCATGTTGTGTTAATTGATTGCAAGACTGGCTTGGTTCAAATGGTCAACTGGAATCAAGGACTTGGTCTGGTCGAAGTGAAGTCACATAAAAAAAAAAGATAACTTGGATGAAAGAAAAGTATTTATATACAATTCCTGGATACAAAGTTGGTAGTATAGTTACTGTTTGCTCAAGCAGGCCTGTATTCTCCATGCAATAACTCTAGCCTAGTGAAGCGTCACAAGACCTTTGCAGCAAGCTCATGGAAGGCTACCCGAGGCGTCTGCAGGCTGTAATTGATGCAGCAGGATCATCCACAAAGTATTAGCTGAAAACATTCCATAGATAGTGTAAACTTTTGCAAAGACATTTTTCTAAGTTGTATGATTTTAAGAATCAGCGTGAAATTTTTTAAATGTAATTATTATATCAAAAGCAAGTGTGATAGATCTGCTTATCATTTAACAATCGTTGGATTTGAAAAAAATGTGTTGTTCCCTGTTAAATTATACAAAATATATAAATTTTCAAAGAGGGTCTAGACTTTTGCAAGCCACTGTATATATGATCATAAATCAAAAATGATCTGCTCTTTCACCATATCATATCTTTAGGTTTATAACATTGCTTTCTGCTCATGCGTGTTTATAGTTAGTACTATTGTGATCAATGTTTGAGCTTGACCGCACCAGTTATTGTGTTGCTGCTACAGTGTAAACATGGTCACTTCATTAGCAATATGCACCAAGGCAGATCAAAGAGCAGTGATTCAATTTTTCTGTTAGAAGGTGTGTCAAGTGCTGAAATTAATCAGAGGCTTTTAACACAATATGGTAACAGTACACTACTGCATAGAAGAGTGAATGAGTTAAGAAATTTTAAATTGGCTGGACACTCAAAATTAGTGTGATGCTCAAAGAAGAATCAGGATGTCTGTCACCCTCCATGTTACAAACACAGAAAAACAAATATATATATATATATATATATATATATATATATTGGTTTGAAGCAACCACAAGAAAGTATTCCAAACAGGTTCACCAGGCAAACCAAATTCTCAATTCTTGTTTTGGTTTCTGATACATTTTCTCCCACGAACAACAGTTCAAAAATACTCCACCTCAAATGAGCATACCATGTTTTATGCACTCAATCTGGCTACCACTCAGCCAATGAGCACCCAGAACCAGTTAATATAAATGGCTACAAGCATCACCAGTTCTATGACCACGAAGTGCTGTACAATTCTTTATCCGACCAAAGCTCGTCAATTTGCTGTCTCCAAACTCCCTTGCAAAACATACACCCTACTCTGGCCCTTTTCGGTTGCCAAGGTAAGTCACTCCTATACTCCACCATTAACAAGAAGATTCAGCAAGCTTGAGAGATAGTAATGGTCAACTGGTGAGTTACGAGATCGCATATTCTCTACAGATTCGGATCACTGCTTTTTGTTCCTCATTGGTGCACACTGCTAGCAGTGTGGCCATGTTTACACTGTAATTACAGCAGGAAAACTGGCATGATCAAGCTCAGATTTTGATCTCCATGATTACACTAGTAGCAACTATAAACATGCACAAGCAGAAGGCAAACTTAAATCTATGGTATGGCAAAAATGCAGATAATTTTTAACTTAACCATGTAGTTCAAGCTTTAGACTGAAATTTACACACTTGAAATGAGATTAAAAGTTTATGGACAAAAAACTTGTAGATTTTAAAATACATTATCAAGTAGAATTTAAGTTTTAAGTAAAGTTTACAACTTTTAATAATTATTAACTTTCTTTAATATTTTAAATTAAATTATTTTCCAACTCGATTTAAGATCGCCAATTCAATGGACTGAATTTAGTTATGCAGTTTATATGAAATTATTTAATAATTTATGCAGAATTATTAAACAGTAGCTTGACATATTAAGACCATTGATGGTCTGCAGCAAGCAAATGACTTGATAAATAATTTCAATTTCTAAGATTACTAGTTTCAGAAACGTTACATAATTCAAATTTGGTCTGAAGCAAATCTGGTTATGACGTGATGAAGGTTCAAAATTTTGTAATTTGGTGGATAGATTTTTAGCACTTCTAATTCAAGAAATTTTATTCTAAGCAAGGCAATAAAGCCACTAACATGAAAGAGGGTTATTGAGTGCAGAAGGATATGAGAAAAAGAAAAACACTATTAAGAAGAGAGAACAATAAAAGAATGGGAATTATGAAGACAGAAGATAACAACTTTGTGATTAAATTTTTGAAAATAAAAGTAGACTTTTCAAGTGAGAAATTCAAGAGAAGAAACTCTTAACATAGAACTTATGGCTACATTTAGACATTTCAAATGTAATATGATAAGACCTTACCACCAATCTAGTACTGTGCTGAAATTTATAAAGTCTAGGTATCAAAGACAAAAGTTCATCAGAACAATTGCCATGAAAATATTTATAGAAAAGGCATAGGGAAGCTACATTATGGCAATAAAAATTTGACTGATGACAAGATGCCAGGTTAGGACTGTTAACATTGCAGATTCTTCTTGGGATTTTTTTCAAGAATCTCTAAATATCCATTTAATATCCTTTGTAACTCTCGATAATAAATTTTGTCATTTTGCTATCTGTCCGAAACGCTGTTCAGTCATCAATTTAATTGAGCTCATTCTTCATCTTCGATGCCATGTCCCTTAAAACTTAATCCTCATGGGATATATTGAGGGCAATAGAGGTAAAGGAAAACTGCGAACCAGTTACCTGACGAATTTGTGGGAATGAACAGTGGAAAGATCCACTTCCATTCCAACAGTTTTTTACTCACACATTTTGCCTGTGGAACTCTCTTCCATTTACTTGTTTTTCTGATAGCTACAATCTTCAAAAATTTAAATGCAACATCAATTGCCATCTTCTGTCTTCATGAATATCATTCATCTTTTATCCCTTTTTTCAATAACCTCTCTACCCAGTCTTTTCTCTTCCCTGATAGCTACAATTTCCAAAGATTTAAATGCAACTTCAGTTACCATCTTCTATTTTCATGAATCTCATTCATCTTTTATCCTTTCTTCAATATCCCCTGTAACCTGTCTTTTCTCTCACTGTAACCCACTGCATGCTAGTGGCAGTCCTGCCTTGTTTGGGAGGAAATGATTTGAAAAACCAGAAAAAAGAGCCTTAGCAAAGGAAGAAAAACTGCTAAGGGCCACACGAGATAGGAAGATGTGGAGAGCTATAATAGCCTATGTTATGAAAGGATGCAACATGTAAAAGATGGAATATGTGGCGATAAGTTGGGTGCTTTAATATTTTTATTCTGTTGTTAAAATTTAATCTAATGAGAACATCACCAGAGAAAATAGAAAAATTAAGAAAAAATGTTATTAGCACAATCTTGCTGCTTAAGACTACCCATACTTGTATAATTTTAACAGTTAATCAAATTAAATATTTGGGAATAGAATAACTATTTGTGAACCAATCAAATATTTATTTTATTCATTAAAGGTTGGCCTGGTAATGATTTTTTAAAATTTTTTCTTTCTTTTTTCAGTTATACTGATGAATATTTGATGAATATAAATTATGTTCTGACGATGTTCTGACTGAATGAAATGTTAACAAGAGAAAAAAAAATTATTTTGTTTTCTATCTTGCAAACTTCATTTGGGTATTTCATATCAACTATTTTATCTTCAAACTATAAGATTAATTCTTAAGTTCATGTATATATATATATATATATATATATATATATATATATATATATATAGTCATCTGCAGACAGATCTGTTTTGCTGTATCACAGCTCATCAGTACGGTTAGACTCTGATTGCTTTTTAAGCCAGGATTGAAACCCGACGAAATTGGCATCAGTCAGCGATTCTACCTCTGGGCTATGGGCATTCGATAGAAGAAGGCAGACTTTTTAACGTGTATATTATCATTATATGCACCCAATAGCCAGAGTGCTCTAATTCATTTTACTGAATGAATGATGCGTACATGCCAGAATAGCTACTGTTTTACAAAGTTTACCATTCTTCCAGAGTGTTCAATCAGGGTGTGAGACCGTAAATAGTCATCCGCAGACTATATACAGTCTCACACCCTGATTGAACATATATGAATTTTAAAAAAATGCAAACTGACAAATTAACTATTTATTGAAAGACGGTCATATGAATAGAATGTGCTCAATTCAAATAACAAAAATACAGAACAATTTAAGAAAACCTAACCTTTCAGCTAGAGCCGTTTCACAAGTTTTGATAATGTCAGGCAGTGCATTAGACTTTTTGTCTAGAGAGAAAGTCTAACACAGCCTGACAATACCAGATGTGGTGAAATCGGAATAGCAGAAAGATTGAATTTCCTGTATATTTTATGTCTTGTATATATGTGTGTATCTGTGTGTGTGTGTGTGTGCATATGTGAGTGCATGTGTATATATATGCTTTTGTTTTAAAATATACTCACTACTATCTCTTGATATATAAAAATACATATCGTTTGATGTCATATATATATATATATGGTTATGGTCATAGCATGTTGAATACACCGGTTCTCGCTCAATCACCGAGGTTAAGCAACATTGAGCCTGGTCAGTACTTAGGAATAACAGCTTTGGAATAACAGGTTCTGTGAGCGTTTATTGACGGATGTACGTTGTGGTACAGTGGATGTCGGCTCAGAAAAGGAAATCGGTGAGTCAAGTTCCAATTCCAGTCGAACACTCTGCATTCACTTACGCACTGGTACCCTTGGGAAAGGTATTGATCCATCCCTTCCCTCCAGTTATGGGTTAAATATCTAAGGTCTGCTGTTCATGCGATTCGTGACGAACTTCTGCACCAATTGTTTGTTATCAGCAGTTCCAAAAAGTGTGGATGGTGCTATACAAGCCTTCACCACTCAAAACAATTCTTTGTGTGGCTGAAATCGACTGGAGAGTCTATAATATATACATACATACAGTTGGTTCACTAAATTTTACTATGTGCTGACAATGGCAAAAACAAAAAAGAAATCAATCTCTTACTTATTGGCCAATCAGGTGCAAGGAAAAAAAAACTAAAAGTTTAGCCGGTCCTATTTTCCACAATAAATAAGCATGAATTTGCTTTTCTCTACAGAGGCACGGGTTGTCCACCAGATGCCAAATCCGGCTGACCCGTCTTTTTCTTACTCTCCCACCTTCTCTTTCATGCTGCAGTCATTGATTCTGTTTCTTCTTCATGTACTCTCAACAAAGAAAGAAATAACATTACAGAGTGTTACATCTGTTGACTGTATGTTTCATTTAGGCAACATGCCTTTTTCACACTCTCCCACTTTCTCTTTCACAGCATACTAATTTATTCCACCATTTCCTCATTCACTTGTTGGCAACAAAAAAGAAAGAGAAACAAAAGACATCATATCCACTTTCATTTCACACTCAGGATGAACTTTTATCAGCAACATCAGACCTATCTTTTCTTCACAAATCCAGAAAATCATCTTAACTGAACTTGAACTCTTAAACACACTTTCAAACGAAAATCTTTATGCCAGACTTTCCAACATATCCGTACCTTCAAAACAACAAAAATTGATGTCACTTTTCTCCTTAAATAAATTTACACTTATTTATACAAGTGAGATAGTTTTATCTTTTGTTCAAACATCTAAATATGGTGGGCTCGGTTACGTTTGGCACAAGGCCATTTTAGAAACATAGTCGATGTTCCCTACAGCATTTTTCTAAGTTCTAAGTAACTTTCAATGAAAATTGCGATAATGCACTGAGAAGCTTGCGACATTTTTTTAATCATTCCACACCATGCAAGGAGGATCACCACAGGTGTGCAGAGGGTTACAGTGAGAGAAAACACAGGATACAGGTGCTATTAAAGAAAGAATAAAAGGTGAACAGGGTTCAAGAGGATAATAGATATAAATCAACATTGCATTTAAGGGGGGGATACAAAAGAATAAAAGAAAAATTGGAATCAAGGAGATAAATGATGGGAATTGACATTGCATTTAAACTTTTAGAGGTTGTAGCTATATGGAGACGTTGATTATATTTATCAAATTGGAATTGTGCCAAGCATAACCAAAGTCCCCACAATTTAAGTTATCAGAAACATGAAAAAGATAAAATTTTTTTTATAAATAAATGAAAATTTAGTATTTGTCTATATTTCTGAGATGAGGTAGTATTTACAGTATTAACATTATTCGGGCTATTGTCCTCATCTTTCTGGCCGTTTGTCTGACATTTCAACCGTTGTACGCTTCCGGTGCTAGGAATTTTGAACCGAACCCTTTATTACAATACTAGAGAAAATCATTAACATCAAAAATACTAGAGAAAACCATTAACATCAAAAATTGCAATATGAACTCTGGTAAAAAAGGATTACTGGGCATTAAGTTTATAAGTCCCAAAAATTCAGTTGTTCTTGTCCTTATTGCCTGGTGGATATAGACGTTGTTTAGTTCCTGACTTGATTCTTAGAGTTGTGAGTTCAATACCAGGCTACAGCTGTGGTGAACAAGTAACTTACAAGGTTAGAAGGGAGATAACTCATGACTTCCAGAAAAGGCATTAGGCAAGAAATGGAGTTCACATAACCCAATGATTGTATTAAAGAGTTCGGTTCAAAATTCCTAGCATCTGAAGAAGGCCAGATAGCACAACGGCCGAAGCGTTGTAAAAATGCCAAGAAAAACGAGGAAAATCGCCCGAATAATGTAAATACTGTAAATGAAAACTTATTTATTGAACAGCATGACATCAAATTGTATGTATGAAATTATTGAACTGTGAAAAACTATCTAAGAGAAAGTTAAAATAGTAAAGAGTTAAAGAATTAAGAGTTCGTTTGTTTTAGTGAAGTGTAATTTGTTCAGAAAGGCATAAGTCTATGTTTTGCTGTGTATATCAACAAATATTAGTAAAGTCTTTGTTCCTATCTTTCTGTTGTGGATGGTGAGAAAGTGAAAAGGAAGAAAGAGAGATAAAGAAAGCAGCACGAGAGAGAAACTGAAAGGGTGTGAATCGAGTCGCCTGTCTATTTTCTTGCTACAATGTGTTCTTTCTGTTCTCTATTCTCTTGTCTATCTGACTGACCGACCGAGAACGTGAATAAGTAACCAACTCAGTCACGTGATCGGCTCTGAACGCAAACTTATTTTTGAGCATAAAGAAATATGACACAGGTCATTGAAATTTCAATTTGTTATTTTCTGTGAATTTGTAAATCGCTCTCTTTTCATTGGTTATTAAATACTTTACACAGGCTCGCGAAATTTGCCTTCGTTTTTTTTTTCCTTCAGTGCGGAGTCAATCTTTTTTTCTATTGGTTAGAATACATTTTCGTAAAGGCTCGCGAATTTGAAAAGAGTGAAGAAAAGAGTTATTTCTATTTCATATTCATCACAACTATTAGGAAAAAAAGTAAATGGAAAGTAGTTCCACAAGTGAGAAATGCAACAAAAAATGTGTTGGAATAGAAGAGGCGGTTAAATTTAATCATTCCGATGGTAAAAGAGTGGCACCTAGATGCCAATCTAGTAGCACTTTAAATTCACTTGGACGGGGCACCATGGAGAAAAGCATGTCAGAGCAATTGCCATTAAAGTATTTGTAGAAAAGACAGAGGACAAGAACAGTACGGTTTTGTCAAGGACACTGGAACATGACATGCGATATTTATTATTAGGATGCTATCAGAAAGGGCAATACAAATAAAAAAGGAAGTTTACCTGTGTTTTGTAGACTATGTCAAGGCGTTCGTCAGTGTATAACGTAGAATCGGCTTTTTGCAGACTCAAGTAGCAGGAGTCAAATCTTTGTTCTGATCTTTTTATCTATTCTCTTTTGGCCTTACCATCAGCTGCTTTAATACATTTTGTCTCAATCTTTTGCACCATTTACATTATTTGGATCCGTTGGTACAAGAAATGGGATATCTTGGCGATTCTATCGTATAAATTTGTTAATATTGTCTCTTCATGTTGAATGACAAAGAGAAATGCACAGCAATTCCTTTTGAGATTTTTGTTATTTTATAGTGGATATCTTATCTATTATTTTTCTAGTTATAGTGGGAGTCCGTTCTAGTGAAGGGTAATTGTGTACTGTTGCAGGTTAACGGAATTTGGTCTTGTGGTAGATAGCCCACTATAAGTCATAAAATGATTATGAAATCAAGAAAAGCAAATAGAGTTGAAAATAACATTTATATATAAACACATATCAATTAATGTTTTACAATTAAAGCAATACTTGAATATAAGTCCAACAGAGGTGAAAATGTTCATGGCAAATAATAAAATGAAAAAGAATAAATGCTTAGGAATGTGGGGAGCGTGTAAATGAGGAATGTCTTTGATGTAGTCGCTCCTTAGGTCAGTAAGTAGTTTTGAGACAGGGGAGAAGGAAAGAGGCAAGCGTAGTAGCCACTTGACTTAGGTCCAGGGGATATTGATTATGCTCTTCTCCTGGGGTCTGCTCGCTGGGGTCTGTCTGTAGCCGCTTTTTATATCTGCTTTTTGGATCAAAGCAACTCATTTGGGATTTCACACTTGTATTTGATTCTGGGCTTCCTATTGGCTGGTAAATAAAATTCGCGTAGGCTCGATCTTTAATTTGAATCTTTAATTTGAAATTTGATCTTTAATTAAGTTTTATTTTTCAACCGGAACATCTGCGCGAACCCGGATGCGTAACGATGACTTTTGGTCATTTTCCTTTTGGTCGTTATAGAGCAAACATCCAGTCCCTCGCTTTTGCTTGGTCGGTATCACCACAATTTATTTATGGTCAGTCCAGATGAAAATATTTAATATTAACCAAATAAAAATAAAAACAAAGTAGCCTACCTATGATAGTATCATCATAGTCTACTTCAAAGTACTCACTTTAGAACCATATAAATATATATTCTAGTATCCCTTTCAATTTAAAAAAAAATCTTCTTTGGTCTTATCATCAGCTGCCTTAATACATTTTTCTAAATCTTGTCTATTGAAACTATAGGGAGATGGTTAAGTTTTTTGAATCGGCCTTGCGTGAAACGTAATCGAATTCCCGGCAACTTAGGATTATTCGCTATCACCAGAAGGTTGGAGACTGGAATGTGTGGAAGAATAAAAGTATAGCTATCTCTTCTTCCTCTACCGCTCCCCCCTCCTCCTCTGACTGTAAGGTACTTGATAGCATCTCTACTAATATCGACAGGGCCATTTCTTCTCACCCATCTGCCCATATATTTGTGTTTGGCGATTTTAACGCCCACCACAGCAAGTGGCTTGAAAACACAGCCACCGACCTTGCTGGGATCCGCACCATGCACTTTTCAATAGCCCAAGCTCTAACGCAAGTGGTGGACTTCCCCACGCGTTTCTCTAAAAACCCTAACGGAAGGGACTCTTTACTCGACCTTTGTTTTACCTCCATCCCAGACTTCTGCACTACCAGGCCCCCTCGGAAACTCTGACCACGCCATAGTCTCCGTAAACATATCAATCAGCACTAACTCTACCCAAGAAAACCAGACCAGCAGAATATCATACTGCTACCAAAGAGCCGACTGGGACTCGTTCAGGGACTTCCTCTGCGACGTCCCCTGGAACAACGTCTTCGATCTTCCTGTCGAAGACTGTGCCTCCGAAGTCTCCTCTTGGGTTAAGGCTGGCATCGATGCTTTTATCCCGGCCAGGAAATTCCAACTAAAACCAAATTCGTCCCCCTGGTTCTCACCCGCTTGCTCGGCCGCTATTGCCCACCGGAACCATTTCTTCCGGCTCTATCGAAGCTGCCCGTCGAACCAAAACAGGCGCCTTTTCACCTCAGCACGGAACAAGTGTAAAAAAGTACTGAACGAAGCCAAGAGGGCGTTTGCTACCAGAATTAGGCAACGCATAGCATCCTCTAAGTTTGGCTCCAAAGATTACTGGCGTCTCTGCAAAAGCGTGCTCAGCAGGAACAAGACTTCAATACCCCCACTAATCAATGAATTTGAAGTTCTCACCTCCATAGCCGACAAGGCTGAATGCTTTGCCCGTAGATTCTCAACCAATTCGACACTGGACTCGTTAGGAATACCTACACCAGACTTCCCACCCAGAATTAAGGCTCAACTAAATAACGTCCACATAACACCCTCGCTGGTCGCCAAGATAATTGCACAACTTAACCCACACAAAGCGAGCGGCGGTGACGGAATCCCAGTCATAGTACTGAAGAAATGTGCCCCAGAACTCTCCTCTGTCCTCTCTAAACTCTATAACCTCTGCCTATCTGCTTCCTGCTTTCCTGCCTGTTGGAAGTCCTCCTGCGTAGTTCCTATATTTAAGAATTCTGGCGAACCCTCAGACCCCGCCAATTACCGTCCTATTAGTCTCCTTCCAATCTTTAGCAAAGTTTTCGAAGCCATTATCAACGCCTAGGTGATTCAGCATCTTATGGCCAACGGGCTTCTCTCTGACAAACAGTACGGGTTTCGCTTCACCAGGTCTACTGCTGATATGCTAACGACCATTACCATATACCAGGCACTCGACAAGAATGGTGAAGCCCGAACCGTTACCTTCGATATCTCCAAAGCATTCGACAGGGTCTGGCATGCTGGCCTCTTGTGCAAACTGCGGAGCTATGGGATAACTGGACATCTGTTTGACCTCATCCAGTCTTTCCTCTCTAACCGCACATTGAAGGTGGTATTAAATGGGCATGCCTCCCAAAACTACCATACGAACGCGGGCGTCCCTCAAGGTTCCATCCTAGGTCCCACGCTCTTTCTGATCTACATTAATGATCTCCCCGACACCATTAGATCCCAAGTTGGCATGTATGCCGACGACACAACAATCTACCCTCGTATCGATCAGAAACCAGGTCTGGACGACAAAGTGAACCTCGCTGCCGTACTTGAAAGGGACCTCCAATCCGTAGTGGCCTGGGGTAGGAAATGGTTGGTAAATTTCAATGCCTCTAAAACAAAGCTGTTATCAACTAACCACCATAGACAATCGCATCTACCTCCCATTAGCATGGGACAGGCTAGCCTCCCAGAGAGTAAAATACTACGCCTCCTTGGCCTTACACTCTCGGCGGACCTCAAATGGAATGACTATATTGAATCCATTGCCAAATCTGCTGCTATGAAAGTCGGCTCTCTGTGCAGGGCCCGGAAATTTTTCCCACCTGAATCTATTCTGCACATATACAAATCTACCATCCGCCCGTGTATTGAATATTGCTGCCATATCTGGTCGGGTGCCCCTGCTGCTCTCCTTGGGCTTCTTGACAAAATACAAAGGAGGATCTGTAACGTGGTTGATACTGACTTGGCAGACCGGCTGCAGCCGCTCTCTCACCGGCGTGATGTGGCTTCCCTGTGCCTCTTCTACAAGTACTTTCATGGCTTCTGCTCCGATGAGCTTAGATTACTGGTGCCGCCTAAGCAGGAATTTACACGAGATACTAGATTAGCAACTAGGTCCCACCCTTTTACAGTTAAACAAATAAGATGTAACCGTAAATTCTACTACAATAGCTTCTTTTCTCGCGCTTCCCGTCTATGGAACTCCCTTCCACAAGTTTGCTTTCCTGACAGTTACAATCTCCAGGTGTTTAAATGTAGGGTCAACAGACACCTCCTATCACTCTAACTCCCAACTATTCTCAGAACACTCTCATCTACCCAACCCTCATTCTCAGTATCCTTACCCGCCTATCACCCACCCTCTGACATTTCTTATATTTAATCATCCTTTCTCCACTCTATGTAGCCCCCTGCGCAGTAGTGGCAGTGACATGCCTTGCTCGGGGTGAAACGCTTATAAAAAAAAATACCTTTTGCAAGTTTAAATAGAAATTTTAAGTAAGTAATTCATCGAGTGTTAATCAACCTCAACAAACTGCAGAAAGCACTAGACGGCCGTTTCGTTCTATATTTGAGACTCATCAGAAGTGCGGATCCACTAACAGGAATTGAAACCCAGACAGTTGCGTTATTAAGCGAACGTCATACCATCTATACCACGGGCCCCGGTGACGAAGAAGTAACGAATTAAACTCGATATAGCGCCGCTCATTAAATTTATTTATAGAAAAGAATAACATGAATTGCTAAGTTAATGTTCAATAAGAAACAGTATTAAGAAGGTAGGGTATCAAGAGTTCGTAGTAGTCTTTGTAAGAATGAGTTTATGTGTACGTAGGCAGGAACGTATGTATGTATGTATGTATGTATGAGCGTTTATTGTTGGATAGGGTTGTCTTTGAAGTTATCGCTCAGGGTGAAGGGTGAAAAGGAAGGAGGTCAGAGAGAAAGATAGAGACAATGATAGCGATCTCATGACGTTTGCCAAGGGACGTGTTAATTATGCTCGTCTCCTTTCTTTCTGAAAACGGTCGAACTTGCTCCTGCTTTTATTTCGTTTGTGGAGGTCATTTGGGGATTCACTCCCGGATGTGATTCTGGCCTTTCTATTGGACGACAAACATTTCTCGTCGAGGTGTGAAATTTTGCAAGTATTGTGTGTGTTAAGTAAAGCTTGTAATTCGAGTAAATTCGTTTATTTCTAACAAAATCAGTGAGTCAGTGCTTAGCATTTGGATTTTTAAATCTAGAACTTGTTTTGTTCCCTATACTATCATCAAAGATTTCTCCACTTTCAATAACAACTTGACCTTTAACAAAATCTTGTTGGGATCTGTCTATCTAGATTTTATTTGCTATCTTTTACGTGATTTACATTATTCGGACTCTTGTCCTCATTTAGTTGCCATTTTTACGACGTTTCGGTCGTTGTACGCTCCGGTTTTCTTCAGGTGCTAGGAATTTTGAACTGAACATTTTATTGCGATAACTGGGGTGTATCATTCTCCTTTATTAAAGAGTTCGGTTCGAAATTCCTAGCATCTGAAAAAGATCGGAGCTCACAACGTCCAAAATATCGTAAAAATTGCAACGAAGATGAGGACAATCGTTTGAATAATGTAAATAGTGTAAATACTACCTCATCTCAGAAATATAGACAAATACATCTTTTAGATAAAACACAAAAGAGATTACTTTTTGAAAGAAAAGTACAAGTAGAACGTCAGTTGAAATAACATTTATATATTCTTTTCAGAAATTGTTGTAGAGTTAATAATACACCCCGGGTAACAAAAATGAACTAAGCCAGACGCCTTAAATAAAAAGCACCTAGTGAATCAAAAAAGTCCGATAGATTTCAGGCAAGAATATTTTCAACAGACGTCACGGCGAGTAGCCTAAGCAAAACTTCATATTATAATTTGTAGGGTGCGTCGGCCATGCCTGGTACAAGGCCGCTTCCAAATATAGCCGACAATCCGCGCATTTAAAGATATTATCAGCTTGTTGAAAAAATAAGTGGAATTTTGTTTGCTGAACATTAACATAGATGTGTAAAAAAAGAAGAATGTTAGATGTGAAAATGTGTGTAATTGATGTGTAAAGTGAAATGTAGAGTTTTAATGTGTCCACGGAAATTAAGAGTTGACAGTCGCAAATAGCTAAGGGTCCCGGGCCTATACTGATAGTAGCAGAATGTAAAATCTTATGTTTCTTCTCGTTTTTGGTAGGTTGGCGACAAGAGGAGAGAGAAGATAAAACAAATAAAGAAATTGTACTTAGCGCGTCCTGTTGTCGTTGTTGTTGTTGGTGGTGTTTCTCTCTTTGGCGGCGTGGAGTAAAAATGAAAAAAGTTAGAATGAATATGTGACGTGCCTTTACGTCCGGGTGTCGTGGAGTGAAAAAGAAGGAAAAAATAGGCAGTAAAGGCGAGACGTGACCGAGTCAGCTTGAAGTTTTTTCATTGTGAGATGCTATCAGATACCGCCTCCATTCTGACTGACAGGCTACGGACTGTCCTTAAGTAGTGAATCTGGTCATATGACCGGTTCCCGGAGGCATTTTCACTTCTAGGTGTGAAAAAAGTTTGACTGACGTAATATATAAATTTTCTAATTCTAATCCAATCAGGATCCAGAATTTAGCTTTTCACACTAACTTGTAAAATTTGCCTTGGACTGGGTTTTTCCAAAATGTTTTAATCTACTTTTGCGGGTGTGCAATTTTACTTTGTGTTTTAGTTAATTGATGGATGATATAAGATTTGTATCTTTGTATCCTATAAATAATGGCAAGTAGGAATCGAAACGCATACTGAGTTATAGCAATGAGAACGAAAGGTTTTTGATTCGGCACATTTTATATTATAATAGTAACGACGAAAATTTTAAATAGGTACCTCCACTCATTTTTCTATACTTAAATATAAATTGAAATTTTACAAATAAAAAAGTTACCTTCAAGCTTTAAAATTAGCTTTAATTGAAAGCCAACGGATTAAATTTACTAATTTCAGTAAGCAAAAAAACCCTGGTGTATTTTCAACCTGATTTATATTGATTGGAATCTAAAAATTTTCAGATGAAAAAAAATGTAAACGTACCGCCATTTTTTGATTGATCGACACATTTATGTAAAGAGTAGCCACATTTCTGTTTTAAAAATCTGGCGAAAATAAAATATACGTCACTGACACCTTATTGAAGTCAATTTTTTAAATTAAAACTTACCTTTATCTGATTTCAAACAATTGTACTTGCTTACTCTCTGAAATATTCGGTAAAACATTTTATCACTTACGGAAGCCGTTGTTATCAGTGTCAATTTCAGGTGATGACAGCTATAATGACAGCCGGAAGCTGTCAAGAAGGCTAAGTAGGGAGGCCATAGGCGACAAAAATATACGAATTTAATTTTTTATGTAAGGGAAAACAAATCTTGAATCACGTGACCTTTTAATGATAAATATCACGTACGGCCACCCGTACAAATAAAGATACGGGGGAATCAAAATGCACACAATTAAAATGTTTTAATTATTTTAAAAATTGATGGCCGAAATCATTTGTATGAAACTTTTAAATTTTCGATTAGTAATTGTAGTCTTCATGCATTAATTAAAAAACCTAGTCGGAGCAATAGAGGAAGAAATTTAAAAATAATTTTGAAACTTTTATATCATTATAATAAAATTTTTTAAAAAAATGAAAATAATTCTTGTAAAAATTAATTTTTCATTGATTTTTTTTTCTTTTCAGACTATGATATGCTCAATTTATATTGTTCATAAAAGCAATCAAAAGTTTATCCACATAGAAATTGGCATAGTTATTGCTTTTTTCGCAATTCGCACCTACTTTTTAGAAAGTCGGTCACTATTGAAGAAAAAAAAACACTGGATTAGCATTCCCCAATGATTTCTGAATTTTATTATATTAGGTTTATTGTGGAGCAAAGTCGAATTTTTACACATTTTTGGAAATTAATTGGGTGGGGGGTAACATACTTAAAAAAAATATTTTTACCAATATTTTCTAAAAATGACAGCAGCAACAACATCAATTGTTTGAACTCCAGTAACAACAACAAAAGTTAATTGAAAGAATTCAGAAGAAAACAAAAACTTCCCCAAGATCTTTTACTTCCGGTGTGGTGCCAAATGCCATATTTGAGTTCACATACAATTCAGAAAACAGGTTTTCTACTTATTTTAGAAGATACGGGTAAATTTTCAGAGACGAATGCAGCGACTGCTAAGTTAGTTTGTGTTAGTGGATAGATTTACAAAGTGGCCTGAGATTTGTAAATCTATACAAAATATCAACTTCGGTGACAGTGATTTTTTTTTTTACACTAAGTACTTTAGTATCGTGGCTGTGCGTTGTGGCGCAGTGGATATCGGCTCGGAACGAGAAATCGGGGAACCGAGTTCGAATTCCAGTTGAATTCCTTGCATTCGCTTACGCGCAAATACCCTTGGGAAAGGTATAAATCCATCTCTTCCCTCCAGTTATGGGTTAAATAATAGAACAGATTGGGTTTTATAGCCTTGGTCGGCAACCAGTCTACCGCAGAAAGCAATGGCAACCTACTGCGGGATAATCTTCTGCCAGTCAGTCATGTCTCTTTCGAGACATGATCGCCGAAGCGTGTATCACGCATGGCACTTAATTGACTGACTGACTTTAGTATCGGATAACGGCACACAATTCACTGCAGGCGAATTTGACGAATTTTGCAAAATATTCTTGATTGAACATATTACTACCCTGCCGTATCACCCTGAATTCTTTGCGTGTACTTTTAAGAAAGCTTTGAAAAAAACAAATCATGTAAAAGTGAGCTAAGAAGCGCTAAAAAAGTTCTTTAAGTGCATACCGGATAACGCCAATTTCCAATGCACTGTTAGGCACGTCGCCGGCAAAACTGATGTTCGTAAGAAAAATTCAATCCGTGTTCGACAAGTGGTTGCTAAGTTAAAAAAGAATAAGAACGGATAACAGAAAGGACACTAATTTTTTCGAAAATTTTTTTAGAGTATGTAAAAATGAAAAAATGTGGAAAGACGGCATAATGTCACGAATTGGAGAAATGATATTTATGGTCAAAGCAAAAAAATGGGAACACAAAAGATATTGCAATCTGTTACAAAAATGGTTACTAAAAAAATGCTCGTAAGAAATGAAGAACCTATGCAAGTACTGTATGATATTTTTGATGTATCAACACTGCAAGAATCCGTTGAACGTAGAAGTATGATTACCTAAAAAAAGGAAACGTACGGACAAAAAGGATGTGCATTGTGGTGCAGTGGATATCGGCTCGGAACGACAAATCGGGGAGCCGAGTTCGAATTACAGTTGAATTCCTTGCATTTACTTACGCACAAATACGCCTGGGAAAATGTATTAAGCCGTCTTTTCTCTCCAGTTATGGCTTAAATAACTGAACAGATTGGGTTCTATAGCTTTGGCTGACAACCAGTCTACCGCAGAAACTAATGGCAACCTACTGCGGGATAATCTTCTGCCCAGTTAGTCATGTCTCTTTCTAGATACGTGATACAAACTCAAGCTTGTATCACGTATGGCACCTAAATGACTGATGAATGACGGAAAACTATAAGTTGACCGAAAACGCAAAAAATACAAAGTTCAGAACATTGGTGAAATGCGAATACTAAATAAAATAAGAAAAAATCTCAAAAGAAGAGGTGTCGTGGAGTAGATAATACTCTTTGGTAACAAAAATGAATGAGGTCAGACGTCTTAAATAAAGATCTCTAAGTGAGTAAAAAATACTCTTTGGATTTCAAGCAAGAATATTTATAACAGACGTCACGGCGAGTAGCCTAACCAAGACTTAATATTCTTCTTCTTCTATGTGCAATGTCCCTTCAGGATGTAGACGATCATGGCCTTCCATGTCTCCTTATTTCTGGTGGCTCTTGGCACACTGTCTACTGTTACCCCACGCAAACCCCGCTCTGCCATCCACCTGCTCAGGCCCTTCAAATATGTTATCCGCTGCTTTCCCTTGTCATTTTTTCCCTCTATCTGACCTGTGAGTATCAGATTCATAAAAGCCTGCCTTCCTCATCACATGTCCCCGGAACTTCAGCTGTCTTTTCCTGATGCTCGGTATTAATTTTTTTCGTTTCCTTCATTTCTAAAACCTTATCATTGCTCACATGCTCGATCCATGATATTCACAACAGCCTTCCGTAGAATCAGATTGTAGAATCCCATTTTAGTTGCTTCAAGTTTTTCCTTCATCTTTGATATTGTCTAGCATTTACTGCCATATTGAAGAACAGACATTTTATAGCAATTTAGTACTCTCTTCTTTGTCTCTAGCGAAATTTTCCTGCTCAGCTTCTGGAATGCGTCTTTGACTATTCCAATTCGCCTTTGGATCTCAGTGTCGCACTTTCCGTCTTCTGCTAGAACATTTCCCAAGTACTTAAATTTTTGTATTTGCTTAATTTCTTATCCCCAACCTGCAATTGGCATTTTGGGCTCCTCTGTTTGCTGATGACCCCATATTCGGATTTCTTGTAGTTTATTTGTAGTTCTTTCTTTTGACATTTTTCATCAACATTTTTTTAGCCTTGTTATATTCTTTCCGTATCAGCTATCAGCACTGTATCATCTGCGTATCTTATGTTGTTCAGATTGTGACCGCCAATGATAAATCCTGGCATAACTGCTAGGATTCTCGCTGTACAAGTTGAATAGATCCGGTGAAAAGACACATCCTTGTTTTATGCCCCTTTCTATCTTTGTAAATCTGCTGAATTCGTTTCCTGTCTGTACGCAGGCGGTTTGCTGACAGTAGAGATTCTTGATTACCCTGATGACTTTGCCAAATATGTCGAGGTTGCTGAGCATTTCTATCAATTCCTTGTGGCGTATATTGTTGAACGCCTTGGCATAGTCTACAAAACAGGTAAACTTTCTTTTTCATTTGTATCGCCCTTTCTCATAGCATTCTAAGCATAAATATTACATTTTTTGTTCCAGTGTCATTGAAAAAACCGCACTGTTTTTGTCCTAGTTTCGGTCTAATTCTGCTTCGCGCTCTATTCATCAGGATTCGTACAATAAGTTTCATTATGTGGCTCATCAAACTGCTTGCTCGGTGGAGTTCGCATTCGACTGCACCTGGCTTCTTGGGCAATGCTATGAAAATTGATCTGCTTAGGATCATCTGGTATTACACCACTGTTGTAGATTTCATTTATCATTTCCGTAATTTTCTCTATACTGAAATCTTCTAAGGCTGTCAGCATCTCTATTACAATGCCGTCTGGCTTAACTGCTTTATTCCTATTCAGTTTGGTCACAGCAACTTTCACTTCGGATTTGAATATTTCCGGTCCGTCAACATCATTGTTTACTATCGGTTGCTCTTGCTTGTTATGGAAGAGATTTTTTATATATTCTCTCCATCGTTGTAGTATTTCCTCTTTCTTCAATATGATCGTTCCATCCTTGGATTTTATACATCCAGTTGAAGAGCATGTTCTTTGTCCTGTCAGTTTCCTTATTTCTTTATGCATTTCTCCTTTAATAGTCTTGCTCAATCTCTATATTGCAGCACATTTGTTGTTGAGCCATTCCTCTTTAGCCTGTTTGCATTTGCTCCTTATTTCCTTGTATAGTTACCTGCATTTCGTTCCATGTTTTAACATAGTTTTCTGTCTTCTTTGCATCATGTCAAGAATCTCTTCAGTGATTCACTCATATTTTCTTCTGCGTCTAATTTCCTCTGAGGCCATGTTGTTTGCTGATGTCACTAGCGTTTCTTTAAGTGAGTCTCATTTCGAATTTCCATTTCGCATTCGTTCTTCGTATTTGTTTCTCATAGTGACAGTGTATTTTTTTCTGCAAGTCGAGGTCCTTCAGGAGCGTGTTGTATTGCAGTCTTGTTGTTGCCCTAGGCTTCTGTAGTCTCCGAAGTTTCATCCTTAATTTGCAGATAACTGGAAGGTGGTCGCTTCCACAGTCGGCACTTGGATAGGTTTTGCATTGAACCACTGCGTTTCTGAAGATCTTTTATATATTCTTCCCATCGCTGGAGTATTTTCTATTTCTCCAATATGATTGTTTCAACCTTGGATTTTCTCTTTCTCCAATATGATCGTTTCAACCTTGGATTTTATACATCCTGTTGAGGAGCATGTTCTTTGTCCTGTTAGTTCCCTTATTTCTTTATGCATTTCTCCTTTATTAGTCTTGTTCAGTCTTTCTACTTCGGCACATTTGTTGTTCTTTAGCCTGTCTGCACTTGGTCCTTATTTTCTTTTGTAGTTTTTTGTATTCAGTTCCATGTTTTCTCATAGTTTTCTGTCTCCATTACATAATGTCAAGAATCTCTTCAGTGATCCACTCGTTTTTTCTTCTGCGCCTGATTTCCTCTGAGGCCATGTTGTTTGCTGATGTCACTAGCGTTTCTTTAAGTGAGTCCCATTTCGAATTTTCATTTTCATTTTGTTGGTTGTTGGTTGGTTGGGTGTTTTTTATGGCATATCAACCTCGGCAGGTCATTTATTGCCAACTAAATTTTATTTATTTATTTATTGCTTGTAATACTTTTTTCTTTCAACAATTTATTGTTGTTTTTATATAAGTTTTGTGTCTAGTAATACATTTTTCTTTTCGAGTATCAAGATTCATTAGGATTTGCTTTTTAAGGGCAGGGTTCCCAAGTCCTACCCTTGTTATTTAACCCATAACTGGAAGGAAGGGACGGACTAATACCTTTCCCAAGGGTACCAGTGCTTAAGTGAATGCAGGGTATTCAACTGGAATTCGAATTCGGCTCACCGATTTCTCTTTCCGAGCCGATATCCACTGCACCACAACGCACATCCGTCACTGTACGCTTACAGCACCTGGTATTCCCAAGAGGTCACCAATCTAAGTACTGACCAGGCTCAACGTTGCTTAACTTCGGTGATCGAGCGAGAACCGGTGTATTCAACGTGATAGGCCGTAAGCCTTTTTCAATTTGTTCTTCGTTTTTGTTTCTAACACTGTATTTTTTTTTTTTTTTTTTTTTTTTGCAGATTAAGGTAATTCTCGCCCTTAGTTTGCAGATAACTGGAAGTGCTTCAGCACTTGGATAGATTTTGCATTGAGCCACAGCGTTTCTAAATCTCCTATTTAGGGTTATATAATCAATTTTGTTTTTCGTGTTGCTTCCTGGGCTTCTCAACATCCATAAACGTCTTGATTGTTCTTGAAACCAGGTGTTGGTTATTACCTAGGCATTCGCCTTACACCACGGAACCCATCTTTCATTTATATCCATCTGTATATTTACTTAGTTCTTGGGGAATTAAAGGCTTTGGAACAGTGTGCAGACGTCCTTCAGAAATAAATTCTGTTCTTATTATCTCTTGCGTAAACTGCCGAAACTTTTAATTAGTAAACTCCATAGTCATTTTCAACCATAGGCTTAGGTAGTAGCCCTGAAGTCTCTATTACTGCAACAGCTGGTAGGTAACCTTTGTGTATTATTAGGTTTCATCATCCAAGAAACACTATTGGCAAGCCTTCTAACCAGTTTTGTTTTCTTGTCATTATGACAGTTTTAATTGCCACATGTTACCTTTTAATCATTCCCTTGGATTTTAGATGGTATGTTATATTTTCTATTCTATGGAGTCCTATCAGTTTTAATAATACACTAAAACTTCACTTTCAAACTGATTTCCTCTATCGATGGCAACATACAGAGAACTTTAAATCAAAACATTCAAACATTTAGAAATGACATGGTCACTATTGTAGAAGTAGTGCTTTGCATTGGTGTCACTTCAACCTATCGAGTAGCCCTGTCTATTAATGATAGAATGTACCTTGCTAGTGTGATTAATGGTTGGTGGTAATGGTCCTATAATGTTAATATGGTCGGTTCCGAACCGTGTAGAGGGGAGTAAGAAAGGAACTACCGCTGATTTTGTGTGGTGAGTAACCTTACTTTGCTGACAAATGGGGCACTCTTTAGTCCATGTTACACCTTCTCATCCATGTAGAGCCAAATGTAGCTAGATTTGGTTAGTTTTACTGTGGCTGTGGGTGCTGGAAGTGACATATTATGGAAGGTATCATAGGTCGCTCTGTGTGATGCTTGTGGAATAAATGGTCTTGGGTAGTGTGTGGAAATATCACATAAAATTTTTGTTATCAATAATGTAAGCTTTCAGCCTATATAGGCCTTTATTTCTGTGCCACACTCTTGCTGCTCAACAACGGCTGTTAAGTCACAAATTTCGACTGTCATTGCATTTGCTGGTCTGGAGAGGTAGTCTGCAACAATGTTTTCTTCCCCATGAATACATAAGATATTAACGACAGGTATTTTTATCTGATTTCATCGGTGTTGCTTTATGGAAAGCTAACGCGGGTGGCTTATGGTTAGTGAACAAGGTGGCATATCTACCTTCAATTTTGGATTTGAATTGCAACATTGCCAAATAAACTTGTAGAAACTTCATTCAAAATGGGAACCATTTTTTTGGTGTTCAGAGAGCTTCTCAGCAAAAATCATATAGGAATAGGTCTGTTGTCCATCATCTAATGTAAAGCTGCACTTACAGCATAGCTGGAACTGTCCGACATTAGATGATAGTGAGCTATATCTGAGTCGGAGTAAGGAAGTGCAGTTAGTTTTCCCAGAACATTTTTAATGCTTCTGAATGCTTCTTATTCAACATCATGAAGCCGAATAGTTTTGCGATGAGGGTGTTTCTTATGAGCTCAGTAAGTGGTAAAAAAATATCCGCTGCTGTGGAACAAGTTTCTTATAAATGTTAACCATTCCCAGGAAATGCCAAAGTGGTTTTGAATCAATTAAATTTGGAAATTCATGTATTTCCTGCTTTTTCTCTTTTGTGTGTGTTAAGCCTTCTGAACTAATGTGATGGCACAGAAATTTAAGTTCCTTCTGGAAGAAATGGTCTTGTCCATTGAGATTTTTAGATTATTTTCTTGTAAAATCCCTAGAAGTTTTTCTAAATCCTTGTAATGTTGTTCTGTTTCGGAGAAATCATTTTGGAAATTTTATTTTCTGACAGAAAAGAAAACCTGCTGCAATAGTATTTTCAGCCCGAAGTAATAATGAAAAAGAAAGAAAAAGAAATGCAAATCAGATTCAATTACAAAGAAAAAATATTTATTGCTAACCAGCTAAACAAGGGTGCTTGCAAAATTTCGTCCCTTTTTAGTGAGAATAGGATAACCTATTCTCTGACTAACACAATGTATAACATATATGAAGAAAAAAAAACAACAAAACTTAAAATTTACAGTGTGCAAAGAAACAAACAAAAGAATTGGGCCCACCAGCTGATAACAAAACACACACACACACACACACACACACACACACACACACACACAGGTGGGAGCCTTAGCTCTAGAGCACACTTTCAGTCCTTTCAAGATTCAAAAGTTTTATCGTTTTTCTTTTCTCTCTTGTATAGACAAAGTTTTCTTCTTGGTGACCAAACACCCTTTCTTCTCTTATTTTCCTCCCCATCTGCCTGGAAATTACGCCTTTCTTTTACGGCCGTAGAAGGTGAAAATTTACCAAACTCGCGGTAAAACACCTTTTGAAAACGCACGAGTTTGATCATTCTTCTTTTCAAATGGCCATAGCTCCAAACTCCACATATGAACTTCTTTTCAAACTTTCTTTTCTGATCCTCCTTCAAGGGGACTTCCTTTCAAACTTTCTTTTCTGGGGCTTCTTTGAGATGACTTCTTTTTAAATTCTCTCTGAAGGGGAAACTTGCCTTCAGCAACTTTGTCACCCATGCATCCTTTACTTATGGGCAAACGCTATCTGCCTTTTCAGCAGGGAGAGAGAAACGAACCACTTCTTTCGATACGGTCTCACTTCCAACTGCTGCTAAGGTCCCGTTCCAGTTCTCCCTTCCCCTTCAAAGGGGGAGGTTCAATTTTGAACTGTCCAATCAGAGTCCATTAAAAGAAAAATCAGCAGGCTTTTAGGGCCAGTAACAGAGTAAGTGTCTATTGTTCTTCCTTCACCTTAAAAATTTTCAAAATCGAGGACATCGTCCACATAAATGAAAACGCAGTTGACATGGAGAAATATATAATTTCTAAAGTTTTTAAACGTAGCTGTAGCATTTCGTAGACCAAAAGGCATATATATATAGAGACCAAAAAGCATACGCATCGCTCATTCAATGAAATGAATTAGAGCGCTAGCTACTGGGCGCGTATAATGATATGCGCTAAAAAGTCTGCCTACTTCCACCGAACGCCCATAGCCCAGGGGTAGAGTCGCCGACTGACGCCATTTCAGTCGGGTTTCAATCCTGGGTAAAAAAGCAATCGGAGTCTAACCGTACTGATGAGCTGTGATACGGCGAAACAGATCTGTCTGCGGATGACAATATTTACGCTCTCACACCCTGATTGAGGACATCTGGAAAAATAGTAGACTCTGATAAACAGTAGCTACTCTGGCATGTACGCATCGCTCATTCAGTGAAATGAATTAGAGCGCTCTAGCTATTGGGCGCGTATAATGATATGCGCTAAAAAGTCTGCGGATGACAATATATATATATATATACCAAAAGGCATATATATATATATATATATATATATAATGAGGCTAAACGTTTTTTCCATTTCTGTTTTCTCTATATCTTCTTCCTTCATAGCTATTCGATGCTCGGCTTATAGGAAGTAAATTTTGGAAAACATATTTTTCTTAGCTAATTTAGCTGAAAGACTGTTGAGATTCGAATCTGGGTATATGTCTGGGTTTTGTCTATACATTTCAATTCCTGTAGTCTCTACAGGCACGCAACTCTCCAGGTGCAAATTTTGGAATGACCAAGGGAGTGTTTGATTGTCTTATGATTCCTGCTTGAAGTAGCGTTGTAAATCTCTCCTTGGCAGCTTCAAGTTTTTCTTCAGACATTTGTCTCAATTTAGTATGGGTGGGTGAACTATCACCTGTATCCATGCCATGTCTGATATTTTGACAGTGCAAGAGTAGGTGCATTCAGTTTTCGTGTAAATAGTGTTCGCAGGTCTTCGATCAAGGGATGTAAAATATCTGGGAAAATATCACTGTTATTGATTGATATCTGGTATCAATGTGCTTACCCTGTAAGTAATATTTAAAACTTGGAACTGAACCGATTCACTGGGATAGATTGTTCTAGTTCCATGATGACTCAGCATCAGTTATCTCCCTTTAACTCAACTCTCTAAGTTTTTTTCACCTTTGCTGTAGCCAGGTATTGAACTCAGAGCTCTTTGGGTCATGTTACTGGATCCAACCAACGCTTTTGTCCACAGTGCCACACATTGCCCAGTTCAAATTTGTTCAAAATTCTAATCAAGGCCATACAGCGGGCGAAACGTCATGAATATGGCAACAAAGATGAAGACAACAGTGTAAATAATTGGATATCTTGTCAATTAGCTGAGTGTGGGCAGACTGGTGTTGGGTTTAGGCAGAGTCCGTTGGCATATTTGCTGAGTGGTATTGTCATTGAAGCACCATTATCAATCAGGAACTTCAGTGTCGTTTTTTCCAATCCGGGGCACAACCTCAAAAAGCGGCGGAACACTGGTTGTAATAGCAGTCTACTCTAAAAAAAATTATCGAACCAGACATTTCATACGACATAGGCTGGTTATCTGTAATTTAGCTGTATTTTACAGGTTGTTTTATTTGGTCACTGGCACCGTGGGTTGCTTATTTGGCCTTTTTTTTACCAAACTCGGCGTTTCCGGTATACTTGCAGTAACTGATTTTCATAAAATGGAAGTCCTCAAGAAAACATTTCCGTGTTGGGGTTTATTGTCCTTCAAGTTTGACTTTTGATGCGTTCAAATGTGATGTTTCGAACTAAATCTGTCATCATAAATGACAAAAGTTCTTTAGCTAAGCTACCAAGTTAATTTAATGTAAGGTTCCTAGCAGCAGCTATGACTGGTGTTACTGTGAAAGGCATAGCTTGTGTGAAACAATATCTGACTAAGTCTTCTCCCACTCCTTCTTTATCGGTTGTTGTCATTAATTTTCTCGGGTAGTGAGAGGGCCTACTTGTCATTTTCGTGTCATTAAGCAAATTTTCAATAGGCTCCAGTTTTGTTTTTTGTAACTTTTGATGGCAGCTTCTTTTGAGTCTTCAGATTTTTCTATTAAAATGGACGCCTGGATTTTCGTTACCCGTTCCGGTTGCAGGGCCGAAAGCACATTGTAAAATTTTGTTTCCGTATCTGCTATTTTTAGTCGGCAGTAGTGGGCCTCCATAATAGCGATCGCGCCAGCAGCGGCCTTCTCCATAAACGCTAGTATTTTGATATCGACCATTGCTGCTTTGTCCATTTCATCTATATTGTGGCAAGTTTTGGAGCTTTAAAATGTATGTTTTATATATATATTTTAAAGTTATAAAGCAAATATTCATATTTTTTAAACATATGCTGCAAGGCAAATATTCACAGTTTTTATATATATATATATATATATATATATATATATATATATATATACATTGGTTTTGGTTGGTTTTGCCAATTCGTGCTTTATATATATTAAGAATCGTTCTTTAGCAATGAATTGAACACTTTTGTGTTTACATTGTGTATATAACGCCCTAAAATCTGCCTTCCTTCGCTGTGCGCCGATAGCTTAGCGGTAGAATCTCTGACTGATATCAAATCGGTCAGGCTTCAACCCAGGCTGAAAGCAACCGGATATCTGCTGATGAGCTGTGATACAGCGAACAGGACTGTATGCGGATACCATATATATATATATATATATATATATATATATATATAGGCATCCGCATACAGTCCTGTATATATATATATATATATATATATATATATACTGGTTAAGATTTGCTTTTTGACGATTTTTGTGTGTTCATGTAAGCTAACGTTATACTACTACTTTGTGTTTTCAGTATTATTTGATGAAAATTTCCACTTGGTTCTGTTGTTGAATTATGTTAAAGCGACTCTAATATAGAAACGTTGAGAGCTTTTAAATCCTTTATTTTCCTTTCTTTTTTTTCTTTTTTTTTTTTTTTCTACGGGTAAATTAGTTGCGGTGATGAAAGGTTAAGTAGCAGTAGAGATGAAAAGAGTGTTGCTCGCCCGCTGACCGTAGGAGTCACAGCAGTCATTGTAATGACTATTAGGGATTTTTTCCCACGTGTGTTGAAAAATATTATTTGCTGACTTGGAGACAATCTTGTCCAGATAGTTTTATGTTATGCACAGTTTTGAAATTTACGATTTTGCTCTTTGCATCGGGCTTAATCACAAATTTGTAAGAGTAAATAATTATTTTTGTTAATTTTTTTGTATATGCCCGCTTGTGTGTTAGGTGGTTAGAGAAGTTGGTTTAAAATGTCTATAGTTGAGTTCTGCGTGTTCGTATTGCGTTGAAGTCATCAGTTGTGAAGGGCTGTATTTGACTTTGTACCGCTAACAAGTTGAATGTTGGTGGACTGCAATAAACAAAACAAAACGAATACTTGACAAGAAAATGAATCGCCATTGCTTATTGACGCACGTGGGTACAAAAATGCGAAGGTATAGAGAAGGGTCGACCTCACGTCAGTCTGACGTTGAGTGAGAATGACCGAATCTCCCTTCCGTTGGGCCAGTTATAAAACAAATCCGAACTCAATGATTGGGAAATGAGAAGAGAGCGATCATCTTTCCAGAAGTGGGGTCATAAAATTCACTTTTGACCGGAAACCTTTTTTGGTTTCCTTTTTTCGTTTGTATGAAGTGAAAATGAAATTCTTTGTTTTTATTATTATTTTGTTTATTAGTTTATCTTTATTCTTCCACAGGATGAATTTTAGGGTGGATGTCTTAAGTGGACATCCACCCTAAAACTAAAGGGACCTCTAATTCAGCTTAGAAAACAGCAATGATAATTTTGAAGAAATAACTTTGAATTCCTCAATTCAATTCAAGCCATGGAAGTTCAAAACCCCAATTTCTTTCTTAACCTTATATTTGATTCTTTCATTCTTACTTTCTTTCTTTTAAAGTTGATTCTTTCGTTCGTTTCCCCCCATTGGATTTGGTTCTTTCTTTCTTTCTTTCTTTCTTTCTTTCTTTCTTTCTTTCTTTTAAAGTTGATTCTTTCTTTCGTTCGTTTCCCCCCATTGTATTTGATTATTTCTTTCTTTCTTTCTTTCTTTCTTTCTTTCTTTCTTTCTTTCTTTCTTTTAAAGTTGATTCTTTCTTTCGTTCATTTCCCCCCATTGTATTTGATTATTTCTTTCGATTTTCTTTCTTTCTTTCTTTCTTTCTTTCTTTCTTTCTTTCTTTCTTTCTTTTAAAGTTGATTCTTTCTTTCGTTCATTTCCCCCCATTGTATTTGATTATTTCTTTCGATCTTTTCTTTCTTTCTTTCTTTCTTTCTTTCTTTCTTTCTTTCTTTCTTTCTTAGGTCCGTTTATTCCATTATATTTCTTTCTTTCTTTCTTTCTTTCTTTCTTTCTTTCTTTCTTTTAAAGTTGATTCTTTCTTTCGTTCGTTTCCCCCCATTGTATTTGATTATTTCTTTCTTTCTTTCTTTCTTTCTTTCTTTCTTTCTTTCTTTTCAAAGTTGATTCTTTCTTTCGTTCATTTCCCCCCATTGTATTTGATTATTTCTTTCGATTTCTTTCTTTCTTTCTTTCTTTCTTTCTTTCTTTCTTTTAAAGTTGATTCTTTCTTTCGTTCATTTCCCCCCATTGTATTTGATTCTTTCTTTCTTTCTTTCTTTCTTTCTTTCTTTCTTTCCTTCCTTCCTTCCTTCAGGTCATTATTTCCCTTATATATGATTCTTTCTTTCATTCTTTTTTCTTTCACCCGTTCTTTTCCCCGTATATTTCTTTCTTTCTTTCTTTCTTTCTTTCTTTCTTTCTTTCTTTCTTTCTTATGTCCGTTTATTCCATTATATTTGTTTCTTTATTTCTAAACCGATCAAATGTAACCACAACTTTTACTCTAACAGCTTCTTTTCTCGCACTTCCCGCCGGTGGAATTCCTTTCCGTATACTTGCTTCCCTGACAGCTACAATCTCCAAGAATTTAAATGCAATGTCAATTAGCATCTCTTATCTTCCTGACCCGTATCCTTTCCCTGACAACCTTTGTATCATGTTCTTCGTCCTTTTCCCTCTACCCTCATGGAGCTCTTTTCACATCAGTGTTCTCAACTTTCTGTTATCCATTCTCTGACACCCATTGTAACTTGTCCCCCTTTTTCCTGACTCCTCCCTTATGTAACCCGCTGCGCACTAGTGGCAGTATTACCTTGCTTGGGGTGAAATGATTAAAAAACTATGATAAAGAAATTGAAAATGTTCCTTTTTAGAAGAGATACGTTTTCAACTCTTACGCTGAACATCTAATGTATACTTCCCAAGTTTTAATGTCACTGTTTTTATTGTATTTTAACTTGACTTATTCAGAACTAGATTAAACGCCACACTATGGCGCACTTTAAAGCTAGATCCTGTGCGTCTAGCCCAAAACTAAAGGCACCTCTGGTCCAGAAATGATAACTTTGAAAAAATAACTTTGAATTTCTCAATTCACTACACGGACGTACAAAACCTCACTTTAACTCAGATCCGAGGCAAAAGTCCAATTCCCGCCAAAAGAACAATTCCCGCCAAAAGACCGATTCCCGCAAAAAGACCGATTCCCGACAAAAGACCAATTCCCGACAAAAGACCTATTCCCGCCAAAAGACCAATTCCCGCAAAATACCGATTTGGACCGAAATTCCAATTCTAGCCGAAAACTGAAGTTTCCAAAACACAAATTCAATTGTGTTAAGTTCTCCAAGTCATAAATTCTGCGGAACCTCAAAATCTCACGTCACGAAATCTCTCGCACTGATTCCTTGACATTTTGAAGAAATAAAATTGATTTCCTTAATTAATATTTTGGAGACATTTTAAACTGAATTAAAAAAAAACTTTTGAATTCACAAAGTTTTTGTGTTACTTTAAACTCAATAAAAGTTAATTTTTAAAATAATTAATTTTTTCTATTTATTTTAAAATTTGAATTTTTAATATTTCCTTCATCATTCGGACACAAATTTCAATGCTGGATGTTCAAGCACTAGATGAGAGGCAGGTTTTTAATCTTGGGATCCTCCAGATTCAAAAATGGTATGTCTATGTAGAGAAGTCGTGGCTCGAGTTAGGGGGTTTTCAGACCCATGAATGGACAGACAGAATTTGCCGTATTTTTTATTTAGATTAAAGATTATATTGTTGTATTTAATTACCGTTATTTCCGTTATTTATTCCGGCTGTATTATATAGCATTTATTATTATTCCGGCTGTATTAGATAGCATTTATTATTATTCCGGCTGTATTAGATAGCATTTATTATTATTCCGGCTGTATTAGATAGCATTTATTATTATTCCGGCTGTATTAGATAGCATTTATTATTATTCCGGCTGTATTAGATAGCATTTATTATTATTCCGGCTGTATTAGATAGCATTTATTATTATTCCGGCTGTATTAGATAGCATTTATTATTATTCTGGCTGTATTAGATAGCATAACTGTAAGACACATTTTGTCAATAAATATTACTACCAATAATGGCATCTTGAATTTCCAGGAACCGGTTCTATATTGGGACATAATCTTTAAAAACCTTTTCTGCTTATTTTCTTTTCAATCTGAGAATGGAAACAAATTACTTTATAGTATAAAAAAAAGTGAAAAGAGCAGTCCAAGACCGAAACCTCCACCAAAGAAATACCGATAAAAAGACTAGCAGTATAGCCCGGCGTTGCTCGGGTGTAATGAAAGCTTTAAAACTAATCCATGGTCCTGGAGCTCAGACACTTTGGACATTAGCACGAAAGACTAAAAAGCAATAGTTGTTTCCAGTTAAAGTGAAACTGTAGACTGAAAGAAAAATGAATGGATGTAAGTCAAATTTTAATTTCCTGGTATCGATATCAAATAAATTTTTTCGTTGCAAACTGAATTTTGAAGACTAAGTCCTCTGAGTAAATGGTATGGCTGAGACTAAGAACTACAATTATACCTACTTAGAGCCAAACCCGAAACAAAAACTAAAATAAAAGGGCTGAAAAAATATAGATATACAGGCAGATAAACAGACACACACACACAAACATCTTGCCTTTTATATATATATATTATCGATTTTCTGCACTATTGTAAGAACTGCAACCTTGAAACTTATGAATATCGTTTCTTATGTCTTTGTCTATGAGTGTATCAAATTTGATTAAAATCGGACCACTCCTTCTATAACCCGATTTTTTCGATTATCGATTTTCGATATTTATCGAGTGTACCTTGAAACAAAACCTAGCTAAGAATACATGCAGATGCTTATAGTCAGTCAGTTAAGTGCCATACGTGATACACGCTTTGGGCGATCATGTCACGAAAGAGACATGACTGACTGGGCAGAAGATTATCCCGCAGTAGTTTGCCATTGCTTTCTGCGGTAGACTGGTTGCCGACCAAGGCTATAGAACCCAATCTGTCCTGTTATTTAACCCATAACTGGAAGGAAGAGACGGATCAATACCTTTCCCAAGGGCATTTGCGCGTAAGTGAATACAATGGATTCAACTAGAATTCGAAATCGGCTCCCCGGTTTCTCGTTCCTAGCCGATATCCACTGTACCACAAACACACGCTTATAGTACAACTGTGTAAATTTTCAAGAAAATCGGTTCCGCCGTTTCGGAGTCTATAGGTAACGGACACACACACACGCACACACACAGACACACACACACAGACAAAGTTCCATTTATAAATAAGTTTAGATGTGACATAATCATTTAAAGTAAAGAAATATATCTTATTCCTATTCCCACGTGAATTATTAAATATTATTAAGACGGTTTACCATGTAATGTTAAGCTGTAACAGAGAAATGAAATCAATGAAGGAATGCTTGTTCTCAAAGAGACTTTTATATTATGAATACAGAAATACATATATACAAACAGGTGTCCACTTGTGGAGAAATATATATCCATTATATCTAACGCAAATCAAAAATATCAGAAACAACGAAAGGAAAAAGTTTTAAATACGAACTGAAGATACTTTTGTTCGGCCATTATCATGACGCCAGATTTGGAGGGGATTAATTCATATATATCCAGAAGGGATACGGCAGGCTTCATCTATGTCGCTCGGTTCACACTCCACTCACGTCTATTGAACAGGTGTAGAGGCCCATCTCATCCCTTGTTCCCTGTTTAGGATGTGGTTCCCTTCTTTCTCTTTTCCAATCTTTTCACTCTTACGTAGACTCCTGCACACCAGTGGCCTTACCGCCTTGCCCGGGGTGATATGATTAAAAAAAAAAAAAGATGGCAGGAGTTTTATGTTCCAGCGAACATGGCAGTAGGCAGAATCTACCTAAGCCAACGTCCTGGGCAGAAGGGAACAACCTTCTTCCTCGGTTGCTGCTAGCTGAAAGAGTGTAACTAGCGCTTGGGTCACTCTCAGGAGTGACGTTACGAGCGGTTGGTATGTGACCCCGTGACTTTATCTCGACCAAAGAGAGATAAACACCTTTTGTATCCTTACGCCGACTTCATCTCAAGAGATGATTATTAAGAAATGTATATCTACAATGCACTTGACGGCCCTCAGGAGTGAAAATACAAAAAATGAACCCGACTGCTCTCAAAGTTAAAGGCACGAACTTAATGGTAGGTAATTCAACATTTAAAATGATCTAGGGAAGTCATTCAGTATTTGGTATTTGAAAGGCAAAAATTAAATTTTATTAATAAAACCAGAAATATAAATTAGAAACTTTATCCCGTAACAGCTCAAGTCCAACATTTAATCAGTTCGTACCAGTCACGAGGTCAGTCATCCCTATAAGTTTAACCCTTAATCTATTCAGCGTATTTTAAAGATGACCACGGACCACGGACAGACAGACAAATAAACAGACAGATAATAAACAAACAAATGCAATCAATACAATACTTCTCCCGTTAAGACGGGGGTAATTAAAACATTCTGATAATTAAATGGAACACATTTATTTATCAAGATATTTCCAGAGTAAAATCTTGTTCTCATTATCACCGTACATTGAATACTGCTGCCATATATGGTCGGGTGCTCCTGCTATCCACCTAGGGATCCTTGAAAAAATCCAGCGGAGAATCTGTAATGCGATCGATCCCGACTTGGCAGCTCAGATACAGTCACTTTCTCACCGACGAAATGTGATTTTCCTGTGTCTGTTCTACAAATAGTTTCACGGCTTCTGCTCCGATGACCTTAGCTCACTGGTGCCCTTTATATATGCATTTACACGAGCCACAAATTAGTAGCTAGATCCCACACTTTTACTGTGAAACCAATAAAATGTAAACGCACATTCTACTCCAACAGCTTCTTTTCTCACACTTCCCACCTGTGGAATTCCCTTCTGTTTACTTGCTTCCCCGACAGCTACAATCTCCAAGAATTTAAATATAAAGTCAATAGTCATCTCCTATCTCACTAACTTGCATCCTCTCTTTCATGCTTCTTTCTCCGTCCACTCCATTCTCATCAGTATTCTCATCCTTCTGTTACCCACTTCCTGACACCCCCTATAGCCTGACACTCTTTCTCATAACTTTCCTCCTATGTAACCTCCTGCACAACAGTGGCAGTAAACTGCCTTGCTTGGGACGATATGATTATAAAATAAATAAATAAATGTTCAGAACTATGGTGCCTTTTATCTCTAGTGTCATGAGCTCTGTTAGAGTCTTTATGGCTTATCTACATTTTGTAGGTTATTTAAAACGAAAATATATTTTGGATTGTAAAAATGATCCTTATTTTTTAAGTAGATATTTCATTATTATTATTTTTTTTGAGAATAACAATGATTTCTTAAGACAGAACTCGATATTCATTTGTTATATATTACACTGTTGCATTTAATTAACATTGTTGCCACGAGTGCAGGAAGTCTTACGGCTATATTACGTAATATATCCTCAAGACAAATTTTATCAACAAATATTAAAATTTCACGAATTCAAGATAAATTCAAGTAAAGAAATTTATTGTTAACTGGATCAGAGAATAAGTATGAATTTTCAGTAAAATTGGATCTACCATCTATTGATCAATTGGTTAGTTTTTTACGGCTTATCAATCTCTTATATGGATTATTTAAAGCTGAAAAATGTTTTGGATGTTATGAAAAATTCTTTATTTGTAAGTGAATATTATATTAACAATTTTTTTTTATGAATAACAAAGGCTTTTCTAGATATAAGCCCTTCTGTTTAACCTATATTTAGGAAAGAAGATGTATTCAGAACATTTCCAAGGGTATTTACATGTAAGTGAACGTAGTAAACCTGACTGGAATTTGAACTTGACTCTCCGATTTCTCATTTTGAGCCATTATCCATTACTCCATTTTCACATTAGTGAAGTAAAATTTATGACCTTAAGACAGATACTAGTTTACTGGCTGTAGAAGTAACAAATATTATTTTAATGTCATCAAGTTATAATAAATTAAATTATCGTTTAAAATCTCAAAATTGAAACTGTCAACACAAACACAACTTGGAGTAGATAGACTAAACTATCGCCCGGTTCACACTCCACCCACATCTATTGAACAGGTGAAGGCTTATCCCTTCTTCCCTGTTTAGGATGTGGTTTCCGGCTTTCTCTTTTCCAATCTTGTCACTCCTTTTTCTTTTTTCTTTTTCAATTGGAGTAGATAAACCAAATTATCGCCCGGTTCACACCCCACCCACGTCTATTGAACAGGTGAAGAGGCTCATCCTTTGTTCCCTGTTTAGGATGTGGTTTCCGGCTTTCTCTTTTCCAATCTTTTCACTCTTACGTAGCCCCCTGCACATCAGTGGCGTTACCGCCTTGCTCGGGGTGATATGATTAAAAAAAAATGGTAAACACTATTACTGGATGTGTGCTGTGGTGCAGTGGATATTGGCTTGGGACAAGAAATCAGAGAGCTGGTTTCAAATCTTAGTCGAATTCATTTGATTCTATTATGCGCAAATAACATTACGAAAAGTATTAATCCATTGCTTCTTCCTCCAGCTATGGAGTAAATAGCTGGATAAATTGGGTTCTATAGTCTTGGTTGGCTAGTCTACCACAGAAAGTAATAGCTACGTACTGCGAGAAAATCTTTTGCTGAATCAGTCATGTCTCTTTTGAGACATGATCACCCAAGTGTGTATCATGTAGAGCACTTAACTGCTGAAACACTATTAGAATTGATACAATGTTGCTAATGAGCCAGCTCTGAATTTATTCCATCACCTTAAAAACAGGGGTCAAAACAGGGGTCAAAACTGGGAGTCAAATTACTGGAAAAACATTTTCAGTCTGCATTGATGTACATCTTCCGTTGTATCTAAATCTAAACTTATTTATGAATGGAACTTTGTCTGTGTGTGATTATGTGTCTGTGTGTGTGTGTCTGTGTGTGTGTGTCTGTGTGTGTGTGTCCGTTACCTATAGACTCCGAAACGGCTAAACCGATTTTCTTGAAAATTTACACAATTGTACTATAAACGTCTGTGAGTGTCCTTAGCTAGGTTTTGTGTCGAGGTACCCCCGATAAATATCGAAAATCGATAAGCAAAAAAATCGGGTTATAGAAGGAGTGGTCCGATTTTAATCAAATTTGATACACTCATAGACAAAGACATAAGATACAATATTCAGAAGTTTCAAGGTTGCAATTCTTACAATAGTGCAGAAAATTTGATATCGATACCAGGAAATCAAAATTTGACTTACATCCATTCATTTTTCTTTCAGTCTACGATTTCGCTGTAACTGGAAGCAACTATTGCTTTTTAGTCTTTCGTGTCAATGTCCAAAGAGTCTGAGCTCCAGGACCATGGATTAGTTTTAAAGCTTTCGTTACACCCGAGCAACGCCGGGCTATAGTGCTAGTATTCTAATAAAAAGCCAAAGTGTAGGTGGACATAAGGATCATGTACAAAACGTTTTTGCTAAAATCCAAGAGTACGTTTTCAAAATTAAAGAGACCAAAGGTGATTTTTTTCATGGAAAAAATCAAATACGTAGGACGCATAATTGACAAGGATGGTAGAAGACCGAATCCTGAACGGGCTTCTGCGATTAACGACATGCCGGCGCCCAATAACTTCGTTTCCTTTCTTAGGTCTAGCAAATTATTTCCAGGCATTCATACCAAATATGCATAATTTGCGTGCTTCCCTTAATGAACTACTAAAAGAAAGACAAGCCTTGGATTTGGGCAACAGAATGCCAGCATACATTTGAAATAATAAAGAAGACTTTAACGTCAGACTTGTTTCTGACGCATTGCGACCTGAATTTGGAAAACATTGTTGCCAGCGACGCGACTTCGTATGGCGTAGGGACATGCATTCTTCACAAAATGACTGATAGAACGGTAAAACCGACAGCACACACTTCGAGAGCTTTGCTTCCTGCGGAAAACAAATTATTTGCAGATTGAAAAAGAAGCACTTGGAATTATATTCGCAGTCGCAAAGTTCCACCACTATATTTATAATCAACAATTCACACTACAGACAAACCACAAGCCACTACTCACCATTTTTGGTTCAAAGAAATGTCTGCCTACAAACACAGCCAACAGACTTCAGAGATGGGATACAACACTGTTGAATTATAATTTTAAAATGGAGTACGTGTCAACGAAAAAATTCGGCCATGCGAATGGATTGTCACGAATAAAGAACCACTAGTAGACACAGTGCTCGCTTCCCTTCAATCTGAAAAAGAATGAAAAACTACCCTTTGTAATATGGTAAGGGAACTTCCAGTGACGCTGGAACAAATAAAACAAGAGGCTCGCCATGATGAGTATATTAAGGAAATAAAAACGAATATTATTGAAAAGGACCAGCGAACTACCGACGTTTGTTTCTATATGCGATGAAGTGTTACGATACAGGGAACGCGTTGTGATTCCGTTAACACTGCAGAAACGCATTTTTAAAGATTTTCACGCTGGTCATCCAGGGAATACTAATATGAAAATTTTGACGTGTAGCTATGTTCATTGGAAAAGTATGGACAAGGATATAGAAAACGCTGTCAAATCATGTAAAGGCTGTGCCTTAGCAGCCAAGACACCCCCTATTAAATTCAACCCCTGGAAAAAAAGGACCTACCTTGGTCTAAAATTCACGTTGATTTCATGGGACCTCTAGAAGGATATCACTACCTCATTGTAGTTGATAGTTTTTCAAAATGGTCCAAAACACAAAGATGTAAATCACAACTACAGAAACTGTCATAAAATTTCTTCACGAGCTGTTCGCTAGATTCGGAGTAGTAGACACCTTCGTATCTGATAATGGAACTCGATTTACGTCTGCAGAATTTAGAGGATTTTGTGAAATTTATCAAATTAAACGCATCACCACAGCTCCGTATCATCCTAAATCAAACGGACTAGCTGAGAGATTCGTAGATACCTTGAAAAGAGCTTTGAAAAAAGCTAGGGCTATACCAACTGAAAAGGTCCGTCAACAATTCCTGCAAGTATACAGGACTACACCAAATGACAAGACACCAGCTTCACAATCACCAGCTGAAGTGATGTTCGCGCGTCCTATACGATCTGTTTATGACAAACTACTACCGAAACAAACGAAGCCCAAAAGAACACGCATCGTACCTGCAAGACGATATAATCTAGAAGAAAAAGTCTTTTTCAAAATGTTCAAAGACAACAAATCTTTTTGGGAGATGGGTCAGTCAGTTAAGTGCCATACGTGAAACACGCTTGGGCGATCATGTCACGAAAGAGACGTGACTGACTGGGCAGAAGATTATCCCGCAGTAGTTTGCCATTGCTTTCTGCGGTAGACTGGTTGCCAGCCAAGGCTATAGAACCCAATCTGTCCTGCTATTTAACCCATAACTGGAAGGAATAGCTGGATTAATACCTTTCCTAAGGGTATTTGCGCGTAAGTAAATGCAGGGAATTCAACTGGAATTCGAACTCGGCTCACCGGCTTCTCGTTCCAAGCCGATATCCACTGCACCACAACGCACATGGGTACGATAGAAAAAAGAATTGGGAATATGATTTACATAGTAAAGAGTCCACAATTCATACATAAAAGACACATAAATCAACTTAGGAAACGCCTAACTGACGAGGCTGATAACGGGTTTCCTGAAGTAACAGCGATTGATACAATATGCGACACTTTTAACATTCCAAACCCTTTTAACGGCTCACGAAATATGCTGTACAAAAAATAAAAATAAAAACAACGTAGTTGATAGTGGTCAATCCAAAGTGGAAAAGATATTAAATCGTTAAAAGTTGTCAAAAGTGTCTACCGCGAACTTGAAACAAAATTTTTCTGTAGACTCCTGCGGAGTTGAGATTTGAGGAGGTGTTGTTATGGTGCCATCCTACGAGTAATGGACTCTTCCTCTTGTTATATATAATTACCTGCGTGACTTCCGTAAGCAGTTAACGGCAATTAAATACGGTATTTGACAACAGCCAAGTATTCAGTTAAAGTCTGCTACGAATCAAGCAATAAGCAACGTAATTGTAGCGTTCGGACTTACTTATTTCTATTTATTTATTATCAATAGTTCCTTTATATATATGTTCTTGTTATACTAATACACTGTTTTGAACCTACCTTTTGTGTTCCGTGTCTTACTTCTGGCCAAACCGATCACTTCAACTTTGAGGCGAAGTTTCACCACAGCTCCACAACAAATTAGCGACGAAGATCCACAACGCATGGTAATTAAGTGTTTTTTTTTTTAATATTTCACATGATTGCAAGATAAGTACAGTTTATTCGGTCAGACATTTTTTGTTTGAGAATTAGAAAGCTGGCATCGGGAAATAACACAAACAATGGTAAATAGCATTGAAACAACACTATCAGCTAAAAATAAATTAAAATTTACCCCACGCTACAAGAAATCCGTACTTCATTGCTTGTCTTACTCAAGTTAGACACAAAATTTTAAGATTATATATAAACTTTCTGACAATATTTGTGTCTTCTACAAAAACTGTCATTCTAAACCTGACTTTTGCATGGATTCATTGTGAAGTGTTGGTATTTGGGGCAAACCAGCTTTCGAAATTGTTTACAAAAAATATCTATCTTCAAACAGAATTCATTAAAAAAAAAATGGTACAATTATAGAAGTTTTAACCAAACAATTGTCAAAATACAATCGCATCTACCTCCCATTAGCATGGGACAGGCTAGCCTCCCAGAGAGTAAAATACTACGCCTCCTTGGCCTTACACTTTCGGCGGACCTCAAATGGAATGACTATATCGAATCCATTGCCAAATCTGCTGCTATGAAAGTCGGCTCCCTGTGCAGGGCCCGGAAGTTTTTTCCCACCTGAATCTATTCTGCACATATATAAATCTACCATCCGCCCGTGTATTGAATATTGCTGCCATATCTGGTCGGGTGCCCCTGCTGCTCTCCTTGGGCTTCTTGACAAAATACAAAGGAGAATCTGTAACGTGGTTGATACTGACTTGGCAGACCGGCTGCAGCCGCTCTCTCACCAGCGTGATGTGACTTCCCTGTGCCTCTTCTACAAGTACTTTCATGGCTACTGCTCCGATGAACTTAGATCACTGGTGCCGCCTAAGCACGAATTTACACGAGATACTAGATTAGCAACTAGGTCCCACCCTTTTACAGTTAAACAGATAAGATGTAACCATAAATTCTACTCCAACAGCTTCTTTTCTCGCGCTTCCCGTCTGTGGAACTCCCTTCCACAAGTCTGCTTTCCCGACAGCTACAATGTTTAAATGCAGGGTCAATAGACACCTCTTATCACTCTAACTCCCAATTATTCTCAGAACACTCTCATCTACCCAACCCTCATTCTCGGTATCCTTAACCGCGTATCACCCACCCTCTGACATTTCCTATATTTAATCATCCATTTTCCACTCTATGTAGCCCCCTGTGCAGTAGTGGCAGTGACATGCCTTGCTCGGGGTGAAACGCTTATAAAAAAATAAAAAAAAATAAAAAAATTCAGGTAATTATCAATAAAATTAAAGAAGACTACAGGCCTTAAAAAAATATGTCTTGAATGTCATGTTTCCCCCCAAATGTATAAATCTTTGATTTGACATAAAAACGAACAGATAGCTTCATATAGTTTGTTTCATTTTCTTTATATTATTATATAAATATTATATCATTATATATGATCTGTCTGAATTTCTGGGAAGAATATACTGTTACCAAGTCTGGTTGGGTGCTATTACTGTTCATCTTGAGGTTCTCAACAGAATTCAAAGAGGTATCTGCAATATAATCAGTTTTGATTCAGTATCTCGACTTCAGTCACTTTCTCATTGGCGTGATGTGGCTTCCCTCTGCCTTTTCTACAAATATTTTCATGATAACTGCTCTAACGAGGTTTTTTCCCTGATGTCCCTGACCACGTGAAATTAAGCATGCTGCTAGATTGGCATTTATGTCCCACCAGTTTACCAGCAAAATAGTTAAATATAACTTCTACTCCAACAATTTCTTTTCTTGGACTCCCTGCCTGTGAAACTCCCTTCTGTTTACTTGCTTCCCTGAAAGTTATAATCTCCAAAAATTTAAATACAATATCAACTATTATCGTCTATCTTCTTGAATCCTATTCATCTTTTATCCTTTCGTCAATACTCCCTGTTCCATGTTTTGTCTCCCACTGTCAACCTGCCACACAATAGGGGTTAATCTTGCCTTGCTTGGGGTGAAATGATTAAAAAAAAACAAAGAAAGAGAGGACTGACAGCAAGTCTTCAATGGCAGTAGCAGCTATAACAAAAGAGAAAGAGAACATCTTCAGTGAATGCAGTCAAGCATGACCGGCACGACAGCAGGAGCACTCATTAGCAGGCAGGTCAGGTTTAGGGTTAGGTGATCATGTTGCTTTTGAGACATAACTGATAAGGCAGAAGATTTTTCCCACAGTAGGTTGCCATTTTTTCTGCAGTAGACTGGTTGCCAATCAAGGCTACAGAAATCAATCAGTCCTGCTATTCAACCCATAGCTAGAGAAGAAGAGATGGATTCATAGCTTTCCTAAGGGTATTTGTGTGTAAGTGAATAAAACAAATTTGATTGGAATTCAAACTTGGCTTTTTCAATTTCTTAAAGTTATATTTATATACTGGGTTTCACTCAGGTAGTTTAAGGAATAATAAGAATAAAAAACATATGATGAATTTACATAGCAAATACACAACGTCCACCTTCATCACGTTTATAGATATAGATAACAATGTAGAATGTCTCTATTGGATTAGGGTGGAAGGGAAGGGGCAACATATATTGATAATATGGAGTGGGGTGATCGATTCTATATTATAATCAATACATAAACTGATCCCTGACTTTGTGATTTTATAATATATATTTTTTTACCCCTAATTTTGGCTTTCTGAAAAATTTCAAGGTGTTAGAGTTCTAAAATTTTGATCTACATCAGAGTGCAACAGCTAGACTACAAAACGCAGACGCTAAGTCAAATCTATCAAACAAACAAATACTTGCACAACGTCCACCCTCATCACTTTTCTAGATATAGATATAAGTGAAAACCACAAATGCAAATTTTTTTTATTTAAAAAAATAATGAAAAAGTAAGGCAAATGAACAAATGCACCACATCCTACACAAAACCAAATTGACTGAACCTTCCTCAAAATGACTGACCCTGCCTCAAAGTGATTGATCCTACATCATTTTCAAATTCATTCTTACAGCTTTGGTGTAGCAATGATTTGTTTTCTATGGCTTTGCACCCCTTTGTGGGTTATTTAAAGCCTAAAAATATTTTTAGTTTGTAAGAATATTTTTTCGTAGATAATAATGTTTTAGTGATACAAGTTTCACTAATTAACCCATAGTTAGGAGCAGAAGAGTTAGATTCATATCTTTCTGAAGGGCATTTGCAGATGTGAATATAATGAACCCAAAGAAATTGGAAAATCAGCTCTCTGATTAACAATTCTGACTTGTTTTCCATTACATCGTCTGCACATTCAAGCTCGCAGCACCTTGTATTCTCAAGTGGTCACCCATCTAGGTACTGACCAGGCACAATGTTGCTTAACTTCATTGATTATACAGGAACTGGTGTTTTGACTCATTTGTTTAACTAGGATATTTTCTTATGTTGAATAGGGATATTTTTTAATCACTTCACTCCAAGCAAGGCAAAAGGCCACTAGGAGACAAGAGGTTATTGATTGTTAGAGAATATGAGAAAAGTTACTGTTAAGAAGAGAGGAAAATAAAAGAATAAGAATTAAGAAGACAAGATAATGATTGACATTGCATTTAAATTTCTGAAGATCAGAGTTGATTAGAGAGCAACAAGCCAGCAGAGAGTTTTAGAATTGAGAAATATGATAGAAGAAACTATTAGTATAGAACTTAAGGTTACATCTAGCTATTTCAGCTGTAAAATGACGAAACCTTACCCCCAGTATAGTCTGAACTTAAATCTATAAAGTCTAGATACCATATTTCATCAGAACAATTACCATGAAAGCATTTATAGAAAAGGAACAGGGAAATAGACTGAAGCTGAGATGCCAGGTCATAACCTATAAAATTGGAGATTCTTCTTTGGGTTTCATCAAGAATCTTTGAGTACATAGCAGGAGAACTGGACTATATGTGGTTGCAATGTTCTAAACATAGATTAATGGTAGATTTATAAATACCTAGATAGAATACTGCTGCCGTATCTGGTCGGGTTCCCTTGCTATCCACCTAGGTGTCCTTGACAAAATCCAACGGAGAATCTGTAATGTGATCAATCCCAACTTAGCAGCTCAGATGCAGTCACTTTCTCACCAGCACAATGTGGCTCCCTGAGTCTCTTCTACAAATATTTCCACAGCTTCTGCTCTGATGAACTTAGCTCCCTGGTGCCCCTTATTTATGAATTTACTCGAGTCACAAGATTAGAAACTACTTCCCATCCTTTGACTGTGAAACCAATAAAATGTAAATGCTAATTCTACTCCAACAGCTTCTTTTCTTGCACTTCTCATCACTGGAATTTCCTTCTGTTTACTTGCTTCCCCGAGAGCTACAATCTCCAAGAATTTAAATATAACTTCAATAGTCATCTTCTATCTCACTAACTTACATCCTCTCACTCATGCTCCTTTCTCTGTCCACTCCACTCTAATCAGTATTCTCATCCTTCTCTTACCCACTTCCTGACACCCCCTATAAGCAGTCACTCTTTATCATAACTTTTTACCTATGTAACTCCCTGTGCACCAGTGGCAGTAAACTGCCCTGCTTGAGGCGATATGATTATAAAAAAAATATCTATATTTATGTTATAAATATGTAATAAGTTCTTATGTAATAAATATGTAACAATTCTGATATAATGATTATTATGTAATGATTATGTAATCAGTTCTTATGTAATAAGTTTTTGTAGAGATATCATTATTGTTACATAAAGTTTTTTGAATAGGAGATATAGTGGAATTCATTGTATTTGACATGGTGTATGTCTGGAAACTAAGAATTTTCCGTGGGGAGAAAATATGACATAACACTAAAGCATCCTGTGTTTGAAGGAGAAAAGTGAGAAAGAGAAAAGAGAGAGTTTATGTCCTTTTTTTTTTTTTGATAACCCTTTAGTTTCTGTATAGTGGGCTTTAAAAGACACCCCCTAACAGAAAAGGTGAAGTAATCCCACAAACTTAAAGAGTTGAAATAGTTTTATTTTCTTGCACAATAAAGACTAGCAGTGAAACTTATTTTGAGAAAGAATCAATTAAAATCATATATATTTATTGCTTTTTATTAAAGCCATTGTGGCATACGAGTTCACAAAATGTTGCCCATGCGGATAGGTAGAGAGATAATTATCTTATTGGTAACTTTTGGAAATAAAATGAACTGACTCAAGTGTCTAAATATAAATAATATGTTTATTTATTTTCTTTAGAGTGATGAGTCTTTGGTATTCAATAGCAGCCTGAAGAAATGTCTGTTTTGATAATTGGAAATCAGACCATAATAAGGATAGTAGCAATGTGAGAAAGTAGGTTGGATCAATCTGCTGAGTTTCTTTCCCTGCTCTGAACAGAGCCAAAATGTAACAGATGAGTTCTTAACTGTTTCTTCATGCATCACGCATGGCTGCATTCTTTTATTTTTCCCTACCCTGGAGTCATTCTGGTTTCTTCTATAATCATTTCACACCATCAAGGCAATACTGTCACTGGTGCACAAGGGGTTACATGAGAGTTTTAAGCTTGAGTTTTCTTTAAATGCATATTAACCTCTGTGGGTTATTTAATGCCAAAAAGGTGGGGTTTTAAGGTATTTTTTTTTAATGTTCTGTTATAGTGAGAAGGTTGATTTAGTCAGATTTTGATGAAAATTTTTGTTTTTATTTTTTTTATTTTAGAAAACTGAAAATATTTTCTAGTTTTGTATTCAAAAATGTTTTGCTGAGAATAATTTTTCATTCAAAAATCTGTACTGGTAATAATTTTTTTTTAAAAAAATGTATTGTTGGTAATATTTTTCCTTCAAGAAAGTATATTTTTCTATGAAAGTCTATTTTTATGAATATATTTCTATAAAAGTGTAGTTTTATATTTTCATAGTGTTTTTTACCCCAGTTTGGGGGTTAACTATTTGCCCATAGCTGGGACCCTAACAGGTGCTACCACTTTGAATCAGGGTGGATCTGGGGACAACAGCAATTAAGAGGTGGCTCCATGCTCCTCACAATCTCCCAATCAGAGGCCTTGCTGCCAGATGCAGTTTACCATCATACCCAGGACCATATTGTTTTTAGTTCTCCAAAAGATATAAAACAACAAGTAATTTGTAACTTTCTTGACAGTCTTTTTTTGTTGGTGGCTAACCAAATTAAAGTAGTGGTTCCATACTCTTCACAACCTCCCAATCAGAGGCCTTACTGCTGGATGCAGTTTACCGCCATGCCAAGGACCAGGTTACATGAGAGTAGAGCAAGAAGGAAGAAGAACAAGATTCAGGGGGTGTTGGAGAAAGGATAATTGAAAGATGGGAATACTGGTGAGCAGGGCGTTATGTGAGAGTAGTGTGAAAAGGAAGAAGAACAATATACAGGGGGTAGTAGCAAAAGATAAGAGAAAGATGGGAACCAAGGAGAAAAAAATATGGCAATTGACATTGCATTTAAACTCCTGGAGATTGTAGCAATCAGGGAAGCAAGTATACGGAAGAGAGTTTCACAGGTGGTAAGTGCAAGAAAAGAAACTGATTAAGTAGAAGTCACAGTTACTATTTTGACTGTAAAAGGTTGGGACCTAGTTGCCAATCTAGTAGCTCGAGTAAATTCATATAGAGTACAGAAATAAGCTTGTCAGAGCAGTATCTGGTCGGGTGCCCCTGCTGCTCTCCTTGGGCTTCTTGACAAAATACAAAGGAGGATCTGTAACGTGGTTGATACTGACTTGGCAGACTGGCTGCAACCACTCTCTCATCGGCATGATGTGACTTCCCTGTGCCTCTTCTACAAGTACTTTCATGGCTTCTGCTCCAATGAACTTAGATCACTGGTGCCGCCTAAGCACGAATTTACACAAGATACTAGATTAGCAACTAGGTCCCACCCTTTTACAGTTAAACAGATAAGATGTAACCGTAAATTCTACTCCAACAGCTTCTTTTCTCGTGCTTCCCGTCTGTGGAACTCCCTTCCACAAGTCTGCTTTCTCGACAGCTACAATCTCCAGGTGTTTAAATGTAGGGTCAATAGACACCTCCTATCACACTAACTCCCAATTATTCTCAGAACACTCTCATCTACCCAACCCTCATTCTCAGTATCCTTACCCGCCTATCACCCACCCTCTGACATTTCCTATATTTAATCATCCTTCCTCCACTCTATGTAGCCCCCTGCGCAGTAGTGGCAGTGACATGCCTCGATCGGGGTGAAACACTTATAAAAAAAAAAAAGAAGCCATGAAAATATTTGCAGAAAAGACAGAGGCATGTGTTAGGTTTTGGGACTTTTGAATAGGTTTGAGACTTTAGCAAGAACAAGGTTTCAGCTAACTCAAACATCCCTTTGTGTTAATTTTTTTGATTGGCCAAATTATTTTATTTTCCAGCCTTTCTTTTATTTCTGTTTTTTTTTTTTGTTGTTATAATGAAAGTCTCCCAGATTTTTTCTTATATTTCAGTCACAAATATGTATGATCTGATCTTACAAACTTCCAGTGTTTTGGCTGGGGTCAGTCTTTTCTTCTTCTTCCTCTCTTTATTTCAGGGTTGCCTTCTCAACCCTAGTTGAGAGAAGTATAGAAAGAGAAGTTTAGAGAGAGAGAGAGAGAGAGAGAGAGAGAGAGAGAAAGAAAAGGATTTTTAAGGGGAAGTGCAAATGGCTCATTTTAATTTGAATGTTTTTTATTCTATTTTATTTTTTGGCCGGGGTCAGTTTTTCATTTTGATCCTCTTTTTATTTAAGGATTGCCTTCTCAACCCTATTTGAGAGAAGTATAGAAAGAAAAGTTTAGAGAGAGAGAGAGAGAGAGAGAGAGAGAGAGAGAGAGAGAGAGAGAAAGAAAGAGAGAGAAATTCTAAAGGAAAGGGCGAATGCCTTATTTTAATTTGAATTCTTTTTATTTTATTTTTTGGCCCGGCTCAGTTTTTCATTTTGTTCCTCTTTTTATTTAAGGGTCATCTTCTCAACCCTAGTTGAGAGAAGTATAGAAAGAGAAGTTTAGAGAGAGATACAGAGAGAGAGAGTGAGAGAGATAGAGAGAGAAGGGTTTTAAAGGGAAGTGCAAATGCCTGATTTTAATTTGAATTCCTTTAATTTTGTTTAATTTTAATTTATTTTTATAGTATTCTTTTTATCAGGACTCACGACACTATCATCAGAAAGTATTGAATGTTAACTAATGATCATTATAGAAATATCTGTCTAGCTTAAATAACTCTACTTCTTTCTACTTTATAAAGTTATCAAAGTCGGAAGACTAGTCATATATCCTCATCTTGGAAAGAAGCAACAAAAGCGATACCTCTCTTGTGACTGTAGTCATAGTCAGCTTAATAGTCTTGATAAATGGCTTGTCGTCATTGTAATTTTTGTGGTTGAATTTCAAACTTCTGAATTAGGTCACTCTTTGTAGACCTTCCGTGTACTTGGAGATAGAAACATTTGCCCAAAGAAGAATGCACTGACGACCATTAATTGACTGTGTCTGTTATTCTAAACACTAGTGAGACATTGATTATTTTCAGAAAGTTTCCAACCCCTACTTGTGGTTATTTATGCTTATGCTGTCTTTGTAGTGCTTCTACTGGTTGGTCTGAAGTTAATAGAATGTTGCATGATGGGAAAAAGAAAAAGAATTAAGTAAAAGGGAGGTAATGAAGGTTTGGAACTGTAGAAGAAACTTGATAAAAGGTAGGAAAGGAAAAAAAAAGAGAAAAATAATAAAAACATTAGAAGAGAACAATAAGTAAATGAAGAAAAATTATAAAAAATTGAAAGATGGAAGAAAAAGAAATAGAAAAATACAAAATAATATTCGGAAAAAGAAATAAAAAAAGAATAAACAAGAAAAAGTAAAAAGAGGTAAAAAAGCAATAGATGGTTAATTAGGAAATTCTAATTAATTAGAGAAAATAAAAATAAGAAAGAAATAATAGAAAAAAGGAAAATGAAAAGAAATACATTTTAGAATGAATAAATGGCAGGTTACAAAGAAAAGAGGAATGAAGATAAGAAAGAAACACAAATAGAAAGCAATGAAACTAATATTTAATATTTTAAGATGCAGGTGAAAATAAGAAAGGAGAAAGCATGGGAACAGAAAAGCAAGGAACTAGGGAAAAAAGAAAGTCATAATTTTGACGGAGAGTGAATAAAAAGACTGATAAAAAAGGCATAAAGAACAGAATGTACAAAAATGTAAAAAAAAGTGAAAAGGTAATGAAACAGAATAAAAAACAAATATTGTAAAAGGAATAAGAAAAGGAAAGAAAAATATTGTAAAACAAAGGTGCAAAGTAGAGAAACAACATTTTAAAATGAAGAAGAAAAAATGAAGAAATGATATAAATGATGAGAAAAGGAAGGAAGAAAAAATTTAAATCAATAAAAAGGAAAAAAATATTGTAAAATGAAGAAGAAAATTAAAGAAAATATATTTTAAAATAATGAAGAAAAGTAAAGACCAAATATTATAAAATAAAGAAAAAAAAAAGAAATACTGTAAAATGAAGGAGAAAATTAAAGAAAAAATATTTTAGAATAATGAAGAAAAATAAAGACCAAATATTATAAAATGAAGAAAAAAAAGAAATACTGTAAAATGAAGGAGAAAATTAAAGAAGAAATATTTTCAAATAATGAAGAAAAGTAAAGACCAAATATTATAAAATAAAGAAAAAAAAGAAATACTGTAAAATGAAGGAGAAAATTAAAGAAGAAATATTTTAGAATAATGAAGAAAAGTAAAGACCAAATATTATAAAATAAAGAAAAAAAAAGAAATACTGTAAAATGAAGGAGAAAATTAAAGAAGAAATATTTTAGAATAATGAAGAAAAGTAAAGACCAAATATTATAAAATAAAGAAAAAAAAAGAAATACTGTAAAATGAAGGAGAAAATTAAAGAAAAAATATTTTCAAATAATGAAGAAAAGTAAAGACCGAATATTATGAAATAAAGAAGAAAAAGAAAATGCTGTAAAATGAATTAGAAAAGAAAAGAAAATATTTTAAAAGAAAATTAAAGAAAAAATATTTTAGAATAATGAAGAAAAGTAAAGAAGAAAAAGAACTACTGTAAAATGAACTAAAAAAGAAAAGAAAAAATATTGTTAAATGAGTAAGAAAAGAAAAAAATAAGAAAAAACAAGTAAAGAGGGAGCAAAATTTTGAGCAGAGAAGAGAAAAAAAAGGAAGAAATGAATAAACATATAGGGTAGGAAAGAACCAAGAAATAAGTGAATTTAAAAAAGAAAAGACAAAAACAAGAGAGTAACCGACTTACTGGAGACTCTCTTTTATAACATTGTGTTTTCTGTAAGCATATATGTCTGACAGCTAAGTGAAGAAAGATGCCTATGTTCCAGTTTGATAACATCGATCTGTTCCCAAGATTCACCTTTGTTAACTGTTTCTTGATCTGCTGTCTATCCCTAAAGCCCTTCTTATTTTGTGGAATGGTGGGACAAAAAAGCTTTACTCACAATTCTTCTAAATGGAGTTAGCTCTCTAACAACATGGAACACATCAATATTCCAGTTGATCAGTGTAAAGTAGCCTGATGACTTTGGGAAGTTTAAACTCAAATTTTACAATTCATCTTGTGAAAGGCATGAAATAACACCTTTCTGCATTTTGTCCTATCTGTCAGTCAGTTAAGTGCCATACGTGAAACACGCTTGGGTGATCATGTCTCTTTTGAGACATGATCACCCAAGCAAAAGAGACATGTCTGACTTGGCAGAAGATTATCCCGCAGTAGGTTGCCATTGCTTTCTACGGTAGACTGGTTGTCAGCCAAGGCTATAGAACCCAATCTGTCCTGTTATTTGACCCATAACTGGAAGGAAGAGATGGATTAATACCTTTCCCAAGGGTATTTGCACATAAGTGAATGCAATGAATTCAACTGGAATTCAAACTCGGCTCCCCAATTTCTCATTCCAAGTCGACATCCACTGCACCACAATGCACATTAAAAAAAAATATGGAACACTTCACGAATTTGCGTGTCATCCTTGCACAGGGACCATGCTAATCTTCTCTGCATTGTTCCAATTTTAGTATATGTACTGTCAATCAGTCAGTCAGTTAAGTGCCATACATGATAGACGCTTTGGCAATCATGTCTGGAAAGAGACATGACTGACTGGGCAGAAGATTATCCTGCAGTAGGTTGCCATTGCTTTCTGCAGTAGACTGGTTGCCGACCAAGGCTATAGAACCCAATCTATCCTGTTATTTAACCCATAACTAGAAGGAATAGATGGCTTAATACCTTTCCCAAGAGTATTTGCGTGCAAGTGAATGCAATGAATTTGGCTGGAATTTGAACTCAGCTCCCCGATTTTTCATTCTGAGCCGATATCCAATGCACCACAATGCACATACTGTTGATCACCTGATCTTAAAACACATCACTCGCAGTGAAGCATAGACCATTGACGAGAGGGTCATAAAAGCTTCTGTACCTTGTCTTTTTTATGGGTTGGGGTGTTGACTCTACGAAAACCTCTTTACCCTCCAAGTGAGGTAGAATAGTTGCCACTAGAACCCAGTCTTCCCTGCTCTTTCACACTGTAGTGAAAGAAATAATCATCAGTTACCTCAAAAAAGAGTCTGCGTTTTTTGTGCGATCTGTCAAAGAGAAATTATCAAAAAGTAGTTAGCAAAAATTCGCTTTAAGGACTAGAATCTATGCTAATGTTTTTCCCTCCTCTGAATGGCGTGACCAATCAGAAAGATCTCTCAGTGAATAAAAGCTGTTGTTTTTCACTTATGGGAGACGAGGATTTTCTGAGCTTATAGATTTTATAGAATTATTATTTATAAAATTATTATTTGTAAATGAATTTTTTATCTCACGGGTGTTTTTAGGTTCTCCTCTGAATTTGTGGTATTATGGTGTTTGTAAGATTATATGATGATGAACGAGTTCTTGTGGCATTGAAACAGTTACAAACAAGGCTCTGAATCATTAACGGAAACGCGGCAACCACTTTGAACACAGCTTTCTCATTGACAAATGTCCATGCAAAATGGTGAATACACTTTGTTTGATTGAAGTTGCATGAGATAACAGAGGATTTGAATATGTTTCTAACATATTCAAATCCTCTGTTATCTCATGCAACTTCAATTTACGACTGGCTAAAACAAGTTTGTGGGTTGTTTTGGTATTTTCAGGGACAACTGCTAATTTTGGAAGACCTGAGCTCTCAGCACCATTTGTGTCTTAAAGTCATCATACTGTAGGGATAAGAAATTAAGAAGTAAAAGCATGGTGGAAAAGCCCAAATAAGAAAAATTCACAAGTCAGTGTGAAAAGCTAATTCTAAAAGCTGATTGGTTTAAAAACATCATATTCACCTATGACATATTTTCACACCTAGATGTGAAAAGCTTCACTGAAGCTGAGAAGTTTAAACCACAACACTAACCTGTCAAAAGTTAGTGGTTAGCTGGGACCCCTTGGCAATGTAACTGGCAATGTAACAAAAGAAAATTCAAGAAACCGGACCCTGATGCAGGGCACATCACAGTTTCATTTGATCTCTTCTTCCAATTCTGTTTTCTTATTTTTCACTCCACTCCTAGAACAAATGGACACGTTAAGTCATCATCATCATCATCATTTATCCATCACACCAAGATGGTGCATAGGGCAGCAACTTGTTGTTGCTGTTTCTGGAACAAACTGCTTTTTACGGGGCAGGGTTGTTAGCCCTGCACCCAACCCCCAAACTTGGAGGACCATTCTTGGTCCTTATGTTTACAGCACCTGGTATTCTCAAATGGTCACCCATTTAAGTACTGACCAGGCTCGATGTTGCTTAACTTCGGTGATCGGACAGGAACCGGTGTCTTCAAAACTATATAGCCATAGACACATTAAGTACTACTTCTTTATTTGTTTTGCCCCCCCCCTCTCTCTCTCTCTCTCAACCTGTCACAACCTAAAAAAATAAGGAAAGAACAAAGACTTCATATTCCGCTACTACACAACCATAAACTCTAAACATGAAGTGAATGTTTTAAATACCTACATTACTACTATGAACATTTTCTACAACTTGTGTTATTCTTTCCTTTTAATAAATTTCTATTTTAACATGAAAAATAGTAAGTAGTTTTTGAGACAGGGAAGAAGGAAAGAGAGGTTAGGGGAGGCTAGCATAGTAGCCACTTGACTTAGGTCAAGGGAGATACTAATTACTCTCTTCTCCTCGAGTCGGTCTGCCTGTTGCTGCTTTCTGTCTCCACTTTTTATATTTTCTTTTTGGATCACAGCAGCTCATTTGGGATTTCACACTTGTATTTAGTTCTGGGCTTCCCATTGGCTGATAAATAAAATTTGCTTGGGCTCACGAACTGGAAATTTAATATTTGATTAATTTTTATTTTTATACCAGAACATCTGCACGGAGCCGGCGGCGCACTGACGACTTTTGGTCATTTGCTTTTTGGTTGTGAAAGTGCTAACATCCAGTCCCTTGCTTTTGCTCAGTATCACCACAGCTTCACTTAAATAACTGTCATTTGTAAACTAGTACTCAAATTTGGTTGAAATTTTGTCACGTGCCATTTGAGGTACTTCAAAAAAATTATATGGATTTTTTGTTAGTGGTGCTATCTATATATCAGGCAAGGGACTTATTTAATGACGTGTTACATAGTGCAATGGATAAATTGTCGTCTAACTTACGCAAAAATGAAAATAACACTGACATTTCATTTTAGTAGATATATTTACCAAAATTACACAAAGATATCATGAAAGGAATAAATTTTTTCATTGAAATCGTTGTTGGCTTTAACCAAGGCATCTAGGTGACTTTGAAATCTCCTGAAACTCGTCTCTTTTTTGTTGGTAAATGCTGCCATAATCCTTGTCTTCAGTCCATTTTTGATGTTACAAAGAGTTTTGTTGGTTTCTCACTCAACTGCAAGTCACACATTCTAATCAGGAAGGCTGAAATCTGGAGAGTTAGAGGGGCACATGTAAGGGGTGATGTGGTTGCAGAAATAGTCTGACAGCCATGAATGGTTTCCCCTGCATGGTGCAGAGTCCTGTTGCTAGACATACATTCTTCTGTCAGCCACCCTCTTAAACCATGACAGCACTAACTCAAGGTCTTCATGATGAGTCGTAAGACCTGTGGTAAGATGAATGGAGGTGTGACATCTCGTGATCACTTCAAATACCTTCGTAATCACTATGAGACACATCCATCTCTTTCCGATTCTTCTTCACTGTCCTCAGATTGACACCCAAACACTTAGAAACGTTCGTATTGGAGCTTCTGGCAGTACAGCATACAGTTTCCAAATTTCTGGGGGAATGAGTTGCGTCATGGTGCTCTTTTTTTTTTTTTAGAGATGGTGTTCAACTGACCCTACTATACTGTGCAGTTGATAATATCAAAAACAAATAATGCACCTTTGTAGAATTAAAAGTATAGCGGCTATTTATCCATCGCACCTCAGACATATGAAGGTGCAACAATATCTAAACGACGACACAGTTATCAGCAAAATTTTTTATCTGAAATTTTTACGGCATAATGTTTGATCTATGTGATTAATATTCCTTGCAAAATTAAGTCATTACTAAGGTGTGTGTTCTTATATCACATTTGCCAAAAAGAAATTCTTATATTTTCTTTCCCATATTTTTCATAGAAAGCATTTTTTTCGGACTTGTTCATAACTTTACTTGACTGGACAAATAATCAATTAATCGATCAGTAAATCAATAAGCTAGGGAAGGCATTGTGTTTATGGGGATAAAGATCAATAATTATTGTAAGTGATAAGGCTTGTAAGTAAACCCTAAATAATTGAAAAAAGCCTGCTCTCTCATTTCTAGTGAAAAAGAATTTTGATAATATCCCAAGTCTGTTGGGCAAGTTTGTTTTTTGTACTAATGTCTTCCCCAATACAATGCTTAAGAGCCACTAAAGGTAGAGTGTTACTGTTTGGAGTTGTGTGAGCACAAAAAATTTCAGAAGTGAAGTTGATGTGGTTATGCAGAAAATATAATAGTTTACCCTATTAACCCAAGTAATCTTATAATTGTTCAATTGCCATTCGTTAAATTAATAGTTAACACTCAAAATCCTAACTTTTTATGTGTTCAAACACTGGCTTGAATATAAAAATAAAAATAACTCTCTTTTCTTCACTGTTTTTTTCAATTAGTAGACCTATGCTAAAATTTATTTTTGACCAACAGAAAAAGGGATTGACTCCGGGCTGAAGAAAAGACCCAGGTAAAGTTTAACAAGCCTATGTGAAAATTTACTTTGACTAATGAAAAGTGAGCAACTTACAAACTGAGAAAAAGTAACGAGCTGATTTCGAATCACTTTTTGATATAAATAACCAGACAAAGTTGAATCAAGGCAGAGAAGATAGAGAGAAAAGCAGTCCCAAGTGTCTGAATAATGCCAATGTCAAATTACATGCTGATACATTATCAGCCTTTAATGAGAACATGGAAATTTCAAAGAACTCTATTCAACTCGTAAGGTAAGTACCTTAAAATATATCTTTTTATACATGTTGAATACATCCATATAACCTTTATACAAAAAACAAACTCTCTCAATTTGCTATAAGCATTTTGGAATATTACTTTGTGTCTGATGATTTAATATGAACATTTTCTCTTGATAAATTTATCAAAACTATGAACCTCCAGTGAGAAATTCATAGGTTTATTTAGACTTTTCATTTCTAAGAGAATGCCTTCATTACCATAATCACTTTTGTCAATCATATCACAAGTACTTTTTAAAACATTCTCATCAAAATGTGTAATTTTTTAATACTAATTTTAATACTTTTATTCACCTAAGACAAGACCCAAGAGTCACAAGGCAGAGAGTACTATGTGTCAGGTTTTTCAATATTTGATTGCTTAATAAATCCAACTTTATACACACTTATACCCTTTCAGAAGCTACTGGAAAGAAATCTTATATTTACAAATTAATCAATAGAAATTCCTTTTTCATTAGATAACTGTCTTACATATTTTTGCCATATCCAGCTGTAGTCGAAAACCAAAAGTATATACAACCTCTTATTTATTGACCAATCAGAAAATAAAAAAATATATTTAAAGTTGATCCTATTCTTAGTCATTAAAATGCATAAATACGCATGATTTTGCCTTTTCTCTTCAGAGGGACTCAGACCATTTCCTGGATGGCATCTGGGTGACTTGCATTTTCCTACCCTCTCACCTTCTCTTTTGAGTTGCATTTATTAATTCTCTTTCTTCTTTTTGCCTTGTCATTAGCAAAAGAATGAACTTTACAGAGGTGTTGTCTGATTCAGCCTCAAAAATAGATGACATGCATTTTCTCATTCTCTCTTTTATGTATACTTTTCTTCTTCCTCACAAGTATATGGCAACTAAATAAAGACAGGAATAAAGAAGCTTTTACTACTGTCATACACATATTGAAAACATCAACTATATTTTCACACTTAAGTACAATTCTTAATAATAAAAAATTTTGTAATATTTTAATTAATAAATCTAATTTCTATTATTATAAAAAAAGAGATTTTTTTTTATCCTTTGATGCTTCTTCAACTTTATGATTAATTAAGTTTTGAGAGTTTGACACAAAGCCATCTTTGCAGGTTTTGCTGAACTCCTTTATATGCATGATATTTTATGACCACAAGAAAAGGCAAGAAGAGGAGTTCATAGGGTTATAGAGGAAAGATAATGAATAACCCTAGACTTGAAGAAGTTATGGTTGTAGTGATTTGGAAAGCATCCTCTTGGTTTTGGGGACTGTCCAAATGGAACTTACTTCTTACTGTTAGAATATGAAGGGAATGTAGATGATTCACTCTTTTGGATGTGGCATGGCAGGTGAAAGCAGTTTTAAAATAGAGGCATAAATATGCAGAATATCTTTCAATATTATATGTTTCTTGCTTTCCTCCCACCTAGAATATTCAAAAATTTAAATGAAACATGGATCAATATCTTATTATGTCTTCCTGAACCCTGTTCCTTTACTGTTCTTTTTCTCACCTCTCCTCACCGAAAAAAGCATGAAACCACCTCTTAATTGCTGTTGTTCCCAGGTCTACTGTGATCCGGTGTGGTAGCTATGACCAAATAGTCAACCTCCAAATTGGGGTCAAAGCACTATGAAAGTATAAAAATAGACTTTTATAGAAATAAATACATGAAAACAGACTTTTATAGAAAAATATACATTTTTGAAGGAAAAAATGTTACCACAACATGTTTTTGAAGAAAAAAAAAATTACCAACAATACATTTTTGAATAAAAAACTAGAGGACATCTTCAGTTTTCAAAAAAAAAAAAAAAATTTTTCATCATAATCTGTCTAAATCAACGTTCTCACTATAACCAAACATTTAAAAAAAAATACCTTAAAACCCCATTTTTTTGGCTTTAAATAACCCACAGAGGTTGATATGCAGTTAAACAAAACTCAAACTTTAACTCAAACTCAAACTCGCCTCACTAAAATCTTCTCATTCTCTTCCACTCCCTGTAACACCGTGCGTCTTAGAGGTATTATCATCTTTCCAGGAGTGAAATGATTAAAAAATAATTAAATATACTCTTTTAAATATGAATCATTTCATCCCAATCAATTTAATAAAGTCACTAAGATGCAAGAGTGTTGTTTCGTGTGAGAGAAAGAGAAAAAACATTTTTAAGGAGTGAGAGAACAACTAAAGTACAGAAACTAAGATGAAAGATAACAATTGAGATTGTCCTATTTACATTGTTCGGACTATTTTTCTCTTCTTTATTGCCATGTTTAGAATGTTTTGGCATTCAGGTGCTAGGAAGATTGAACCAAATTCTATATTTCGATCACTGGAGTATATCATTCTCATTCCATGTGTGATGCCATTTCTGGTAGCCATGCAGTTATCTCCCTTAAAGTAAACTCTCTAAGTTTTTGTTCACCACAGCTGTAGCTGAATATTGAACTGGTAAGAAAATAATTTCTCACTGGTTTGCAAAAATCTTTTTCTCGAATTAGTGGGACTGGTGAAAGGAGTCATTATTGTTATTTTATTGTACAGGTGTAGAGGCTCATCCCTTGTTCCCTGTTCAGGATGTGGTTTCCGGCTTTCTCTTTTCCAATCTTTTCACTTTTCTTTCTTTTTTTTCTTTTTCATTTTTTTTTTCTCAATTGGAGTAGATAGACTAAACTATCGCCCGGTTCACACTCCACCCACGTCTATTGTACAGGTGTAGAGGCTCATCCCTTGTTCCCTGTTCAGGATGTGGTTTCCGGCTTTCTCTTTTCCAATCTTTTCACTTTTCTTTTTTTTTTTTTAACATTTTTTTTTTCTCAATTGGAGTAGATAGACTAAACTATCGCCCGGTTCACACTCCACCCACGTCTACTGAACAGGTGTAGAGGCTCATCCCTTGTTCCCTGTTCAGGATGTGGTTTCCGGCTTTCTCTTTTCCAATCTTTTCACTTTTCTTTCTTTTTTTTCTTTTTCATTTTTTTTTTTTTCATTTTTTTTTTCTCAATTGGAGTAGATAGACTAAACTATCGCCCGGTTCACACTCCACCCACGTCTATTGTACAGGTGTAGAGGCTCATCCCTTGTTCCCTGTTCAGGATGTGGTTTCCGGCTTTCTCTTTTCCAATCTTTTCACTTTTCTTTTTTTTTTTTAACATTTTTTTTTTCTCAATTGGAGTAGATAGACTAAACTATCGCCCGGTTCACACTCCACCCACGTCTACTGAACAGGTGTAGAGGCTCATCCCTTGTTCCCTGTTCAGGATGTGGTTTCCGGCTTTCTCTTTTCCAATCTTTTCACTTTTCTTTCTTTTTTTTCTTTTTCATTTTTTTTTTTTCTCAATTGGAGTAGATAGACTAAACTATCGCCCGGTTCACACTCCACCCACGTCTACTGAACAGGTGTAGAGGCTCATCTCTTGTTCCCTGTTCAGGATGTGGTTTCCGGCTTTCTCTTTTCCAATCTTTTCACTTTTCTTTTTTTTTCTTTTTCATTTTTTTTTTCTCAATTGGAGTAGATAGACTAAACTATCGCCCGGTTCACACTCCACCCACGTCTATTGTACAGGTGTAGAGGCTCATCCCTTGTTCCCTGTTCAGGATGTGGTTTCCGGCTTTCTCTTTTCCAGTCTTTTCACTCTTATGTAGTCCCCTGCACATCAGTGGCGTTACCGCCTTGCTCGGGGTGATATGATTAAAAAAAAAATCATTAAACATGAAAAAGGATTTTTCTGAAAAAAAGTAGAAGTCAGTTGAATTAACATTTATAAATTCTTTTCAGAAATAACAATAAAATGTTCAGTTTTCCTTGCAGTGAAGTTTGTTTTATTAAGTAATTAAGTGTTTTTAGTGCAAGGTGAAATGTTCGAAGAGACTTATTTTATGATGGTCAACCTAATGTGCTTGCAAGTTCACAGATATAGTCTTAGTAAGCAGTTGCTGGTTAATCTCTTCTACTGTGTGCATGGACAAGGCCTTAGTCAGTAGCTGCTGGCTGTCATATCTTCCACTGTATGTGTGTGTATGTGTAAATCAAACTGGTCTCTGAAATTGTTTTGAACCGAGCAGCTGTATGATTCTAATTTTTATAGCTGTAAGGGGATTCAAAATCTAATTTTACATAGAGCTGTGATTCTTTTAAATACAAAATTTTTATTAATTAGAAAATAATTTCACACTGGCTTGCAAAAATTTTTTTCTTAAAAAGACTTGTGGGAGTGGTGAAAAGAGATATTGTTATTTTCTAAATGGTTTAAAAATAACAGATGATAGGTCTATAAAATCTGCCAAGTATTTTGGCGGTATTTTCCCTAGTAATTATTATTTAGCAAATAAATCTTCTGATGGAATTTTATTGGATGAAAAATATGTATAGGATTAATTCCTATATTCTCTTTGTAGTACAATTTGGGGTAGTCATTTGTCATTGATCCTGGAGATATTTCCTCCTCAGTGTGGCTGTATATCTAACAGCATGGCCTTAATGTTAGTGACTTCTACCTGTTTTGGGATTTCAACATTGGTGATAAAACCACTGCAATAGATTTTGAAAATGCTGCAGAGACATGTAATATATTTTTGCAACCCGACAGCAATATACTTGACATCAAAAGCAATGATCAACAAAAGTATGATCAACACCAAAGAGAGAAAATATAAACAGTGACAGACAAAAGTGTGATTATATCAAAGGCAGCTGGTTTCAAAGGCAATAGCTGGCAAAAATGATTAACAGATGTGCCTAGCCATAGATGACACAATTAAGCAAAAACCTGAGAAGGCAAAAATGCATGAAAATTTTAGCTTATATACGTTTGGGTTTTTTGGGCTGAAATCAGAAGATTGAGAGAATGCAGAGAACAAAGAAGAAGAGAAGACAATTCCTGCAAGTCAATTGCTCCCAACGACTCCCTCATATATGCATGATTCTCTCTGACTACCACTTCACACAACTGTCATCAATGAAGAATAAAAATATAAGTTTATATTTCTATATATACACTTTGTTGTTAATTGTCATAACCAGACAGTGCTGGCATAAGTGCTCAAAGAGTTTCAGGTAGTAATGATAAGTGGCACAAGATTTAGAACTGTATAGAAGGGGGGTCAGTACAATGACTTTATATACACACTGATTTTAGTGCTTGCCTTTAAGCATTTGTTGTTCCAGACTCATTTGTATAATCTGTTATATGCTTGAACCATTCTGCTATTAATTTGTCATTTTGGTATCCGATAAATTTTGGCTGGAAGATGAAATGGTATGCTGTCTTCAGCTCAGTCTCAATAATGGTAATGTATTTAACTATTTTTATATCTTTGTGCGTGTTACGTCTTGTCCGTCTAACATTATGCACAATCACCGGCTTCTGTGGTTCGCTGCTGCTACTGCATGTCGTCCGCCATTTTGTCATTGCCATTACCACTGCTGAACAAGATAACAATGACTGCAACAACACCGCGGTTGTGAAGCAGAATCAAAAACCATGACGAATGTGCATTTTGGTGCAGTGGATATCAACTTGGAATGAGAAATCGGGTAGCTGAGATCAAATTCCAGTTGAATTCCTTGCATTCACTTATGCGCAAATATCCTTGGGAAAGGTATTAATCCATCTCTTGCCTCCAGTTATGGGTTGAATAACAGGACAGATTGGGTTCTATAGCTTTGGCTGGCAACCAGTCTACTGCAGAAATTAATACAACCTACTGTGGGATAATCTTCTGCCCAGTCAGTCATATCTCGAAAGAGTGTGTATCATGTATGGCATTTAACTGACTGAGTCATCACAGATAGGATTTATTAAACAATATATATCTGTGTGTGTGTGTGTGTGTGTGTGTGTGTGTGTGTGTGTGTGTGTGTGTGTGCATTCAAATATAAATAAGAATATATCTCTAAAAAGACAATATGAATAAAGGTAAATATACATACAAGATTAAAACCATTGTTTGTTCTGAAACTTTCTTTTTAAAGAAAAAATAGAGTTAATCAGAAAGTTCTTTTGAGTGCTACGATGAAATCTTGCCAAAATGTAAATCTGCAGACTGGATTTTTTCAAATATCTCCTTTGGTAAAGATATAATCTTTTCTCAACCCAATGTACATAATTATAAACATATTTAAAAACTAAAAGAAAAAGGTTAAATCAAAAACTATTATCATTTAAAATAAATAAATGAATAATTCATTAAATTACAATAAAATAAAAAATAATAATTACATTAATAAAGAAGTAAATATATATATATATATATATATATATTGTAATTGTTGTTACAGTGGTTTATAAATTCATAGTGTCACTACACAAAAATTCTTGTGTTTCAAAGCTGCTACGTGCTTCTCATTGGGTGATTGAATTTATAAACCATTCTAACATTACAATATAATGCTCTATGTTGTATCGAGCACTCTTTATAAAAGTAAATGCATGAACAGTAGGTAAAAAAACCTATGTGTTCTACAAGTTTGTTACAATATATATTCTTCTTTAGGTGATTTTTTTTTAAAAAAATCACCTGAAGAAGAAGCAGTCCACATACAGGGCTAGCTTCGAAACCCGAAAATTTTTGTGTAGTGATACTATGCATTTATAAACCATTTTAACAACTATTATAGTATAACACTCTGCATTTATATCGAGCACTCTTTATAAAAGTAAATGCATGAACATAAGGTTAAAAAACCTACAAGTTCTACAACTTAGTTACAATATATATATATATATATGTGTGTGTGTGTGTGTGTGTGTGTGTGTGTGTGTGTGTGTGTGTGTGTGTGTGTGTGTGAAACAAGTAAAGAAAAGCATGAATCTACAACAATAACAACATTTACTCATTTATTAAACTCAAAATAAATCACTTAGCATCCTTTTTGGTTTATCTTCACTTTCAAAGGCTGAAGAAAATTTATAAGCGTTCTTAAATTTAAACATTTTGAAAAATTAATGATTTTACTTCCATTTGTAAATACATAATGCAAAATTAAAACCTTACATTTACTTTGATAAAGTCCATCAGAGAAGAAATATGCTTGTTTTTATTCATATATATATATATATATATATAAGTCGCAAGTCATCATGACTGATAGTTTGATTGTCCTGGCTTTGTTCAGACTGTTGTTCATGTTAGCTAACACACTTTCTTGCAGAGACTGTAACTAAGGTGCTTGGCATAATTGCAGTTTAAATCACAGGTGGGCTTTGTGAGTGTTGAACAAGTAGCTGAGCAGGTGTCTACCATGGGGATTAGCTAGCCACTCCTGTGGACATGTATTCACAAATACAAATGGCCAGTCATTTTTATATGTATATATATATATACAAATGAAGATAAATGAAGATTAAAATTGCAACTTTCAAAATGTTTAAAACAGTGCTCAATAAAAAAATAGAGTATGAATATTTATTATCAATTATTACATGAGAACATGTAAAAAACTACTACAAAATTGTACATTTTGTTTCAACATTGAAAAAAAATGTCTCATCAATGTCTCATCTATCTGATGTGGCATTGCTCTTTTATCCATTATCAAGGATGCATTTTATTATATACAATTTATGTTCTGAAAAGACAAAGTTAAAAGAGCACATGAAAAATCACATAAAAAACTTAACTACAGCACCATATATATATATATATATTAGTGTATATATATATATTAGTGTATATACATATCCTATGTCTATAGCATGACTCGGAGTTTCATGCCTTATGCATTCCTAAGGTGTATATTATGAACTGACCATTCTGGGCTTTGAATTTTTGGTTCTCATATTTTTCATGGTAGTTCTATATTTTAATGCCAGGTATCTATCTTTAAAAATTTCTTATTGCAAAATTTATTTTGATTTGAACTAAAACTTCAAGAGAAATTTAAAGGAGTATATATTTGATATCTCTGTTATATTACATATTGCACTGTTTTATTAACACCAGAAAAATATTTATGTATGTGCATGGACCTGCGTATATATATATATATATATATATATATATATATATATATATATATGAGTTGACTATATGGATTGGAATCCAACAAAATGTGTAGAACAAGAAGGGAAAAAGTGTCTTTAATATAACATTTTAATATAATTGCTCTGTAATATAAATTGACATCGAGCTGTTTGCTTTTTTTTTTATTAAGGTTGTGTAATCCATTGCTGAAATTTTGTAGAAATTTGCGGTTTTGTCTGACTTGACTAAGAGTTTGTCTGATGTTTTAATGTTTGAAATGACTTGGTCTAGGTGTATTTGGAATTCATTTTTTCTTTTGTCAAAGGAGATGTTTTTGATTACTTGGAATAAATCGTTTTCAAATCCAGATAATTTTTCAATTTCGGGTGCATTAACCCAAGGCTGTATCTCTATGGTTACAAACTGCCGGCAAATCATACTAAACCCCCACCCCACATTCACTTACATATCATATTACCAAAAATAAATCGTTTTCACCATTTATTTTTCATTTCAACTTATCACCAGATGAGGAGCACGCATAACTCCGAAACGCAAAGATTTTTGTGTAGTGATACTATGCTTTTATAAACCATTGTAACAACCATTACAATATAAAGCTCTATGTTGTATCGAGCACTCTTTATAAAAGTAAATATATGAACAGTGGGTTTAAAACCTACGTGTTCTATAACTTTCTTACAATATATATATATATATATATATATATATATATAATAACACACCAAATTCTCAGTTATATTTTAATACTGACTATATAGGTATTTGTTATTGTTGTGATTGTGAGAAAAAACTTTCAAATTTGATAAAATGAACAAATTAGACATATTCAAATTATAGCAGACACATTATTAAAACATGTTAATCATTTTCAGACAAAATAAAAAACACTTTTAATTGAAAATTATTACTAATATCCAATATCTCTATTGAATGGAAACCAACTTAGAATAAAATTTAATTTACTTATAATTTATGAAGAAAGATAAGAATTGCACATAATTTGAAATGTATATCAAATTATTAATGCACAAAGTTTTAATATTAAAATTCTTATACTCTGCAAGTACTATACATTCAAATTGGGGCAAGCAGCTTTTCTGTTGAATATTCAAACATATTCTTGTTTTTATGACTACATCCAGTTCCAGGTGTAAGTAAATGTCAGCACTTCTCGTAGTCCATCAGAGTAGAATTTAGTGTAAAAGTCGAAGTAGTAAGAACAGTTATATAGAAATATTTCTGTTTATTCTGTTTCTTGTTATATGAAAACTATCATGAAAAAAAAAAGAAAAGAAATGAAAATATTTATAAATCACCACAATTATTTCTTGGATTTACACTTTATCTGCTTTATTCTTCTTCCTCCATTGCTAAATGGATGAAAAAACACAAATACAAATAAAGTTGTAAATTTTTTAACGTGCACACAAACTTTATGGACACTCTTTATTTTTAGCTTAAGCAAAAAATATAGTCAATTAAAAACCAAATTTTAAAATATTTTATCTAAAATTTAAGAATGTTTCAGTTCTCAGTGTTTAAAAGATATAGAATAAAAGATTTCTTGGGGAGATTACTTTTATGTATGGATGGCCAACAGTTTTATATGTATGGATGGCCAACAGTTGTTTTATATGTATGGATGGCCAACAGTTTTATATGTATGGATGGCCAACAGTTTTATATGTATGGATGGCCAGCAGTTTCTGTTCACACACTTTCCAGCTGTGGAACTCCCTAACAAATGAAATGCACATCCATTGCCATCTTCTATCTTCATGAATCCCGTTCATCTTTTATCTTTTCTTCAATACCCTCTGGGATGAGTTGAAGCTTGTCGGCAGAGACAAGACTCCGGGTATTGGTGGTCTTACCTATGAGGTGTACGTAAATCAGTCACATGTGTTTGTTCCTCTGCTGGCACCAGTCTTTAACCAATGGAGGAAGAACGGGAAAAATCTCGAAACGCTTCAGCATTGGTATGATAAAGTTGCTTTGCAAGAATAAACACGAAGGGATGGAATTAATAACTTCCAGCCTTTAACTATGTTGAATACAGAGTTTGGCCAATGTCTGGGCCAACCAAAGTTGTCTTCTTTAGTCGAGGTACCTCCACTTTTTCGGCATAAATTTTCGATAACTAAGTTTTAAATGAAATTTTTAAAATGAAAAATCATTCTTGAAGATTTCATTTTAGATTTAATTAGAAGCTTAATGATTAAATTTATTATTTTCCATTAAGTAAAAATTTCTAGTGGATTTCACATAGAAATTACATAGATTGGAAGGTCACATTTAATTTTGATTTCTTAAAGGGGACCATTTCTTAATTTTAAGAAATTTGTAAACAAACAAAAACTCATCGATTTTTAAAATATTTCAAAAGATTTCTGACACCTTATTTTCGTAAAATCAGAAAATTGTAAGTTAAATTAATCTGATTTTAAAGAAATATTACTTACTTATAGGATAAAAAAGTAATATACAACAAATTATTAACGATTGGTTGTGTTCATCTGATCGAATGTTTGACGGATTGTTGAATGACGAGGCGATAACAGCTTTCTATGCATGAACATAAAAGCAATTTCCGTAAATCTAAGGGAAGGGACAAAACTCTTAAATTACGTAACATTTTCATAATAATGGCAGTTTTAGTCAACCATACATGAAAATAAGGAACGTATTAAGTAAATAATAATTACTTTTAAAATAATTCGGCACGTCTACTTTTAATAATCTTTGCAATTTTGGACTTGTAAATTTTATTTCCACTTAATTATTATATAATCTCTAGGGAACAAACAAATACAGAATTTTACAAGATTTTAAACTATTAAGTTATGATAATTAAAATGTAAAAAAACTTGAAGAAAATTCTTGTAAAAATTCATTATTCATCAAAAAAATTTTTATTTCCTTAGATAATAATATCCTTAATATTACTTATTAACAAAAGCAATTAAAAGCTTTTCTAATTAAGTAATGTCATAGTTTTATTGGATTTATTATTTTTCAATTCAGAGCAGATTTTCATTTAGTTGGGCACTAATTAGAAAAAAAAAAAAAGAGAAGATGACTTACAATCTCCAAAAACTCCTGCTTCTAACAAAAAAAAAAAAACTGTCATGGAACAAAAAGGTTATGTGCGAAATTTCATGAAATTAAGTAAGTTTGTGGCGGGGGGGGGGGGGCACATTTAAAAAATTTTTTTTACCAATATTTAAAAAGAAAATTGTTTTAAAAATTTAATTTATTTGTGAATAAGTCATGAAAAGTTCATTAAAATCGGATAATTATTTGATTTTTACAAGAATTTCAAAATTAATGTGTTTTCTCCGGAAAAAACGCGCAAAAAAAAACAATGTTAATCTTTGGAGTAGGCGATGACGTAAACAAAACAAGGTTTTAACCAAAATTTCGAACGTGTTAGAAAGGATTAACACATTTTCAAAAAATAATTAAAAAATACTTTGGTCTTTCTTCAAAATAATAACATAGACATTTTAACGATAAAACTTTATTTTCGTGAAGTTTGTGGCCTTTTCCATTACGCTATGCTGTTTTTCCCGCGAGTTACTGGAGGTGTTTAGTTTACTTTAGTCTGATTGGTTCCGACTTGTACTGTGGAAGGCAGGACTGAATACAGGACGCCTTTCCTATTTTGAGTGTTTGATGAGTGAGTATTTGAACGAATGGTCTGGATAAATTAATGTTTTATATTACTAAAGTCCTGATTTGCTTTCGCACAGTTAAATAATACAAACCCGCGTCCCCTTCAGGAAACAGTCACTAAATCTGACAGTTTCCTTTATAAAACATCAAATCCTGCCAGAGGGCGCAAACAGGTTTTCTTGAATGTTCGGACTGGTATAAATAAATAATAAATAAATAAAAACACAGCATCTGTTCAAATATGAATATTCATTAAAAATAACAAATTAAGCAGCAAATTAAAATATGTTGGATTTATAAATGAAAAATCCATTCCTATATAGTTCTTATAGTATATGGAGGCAGCAGATAATTTTTTGAACATATATTGTTGCTTAAATATAACAGACAATGAATGTCTATTATGTTTAATCATGAGCCGTTCTAAACAACATTATAAACATCGTACTTTGGTTTTCAGGTGAAAATAAAAACAAAAATTGTCTAACATTTGGATATTTTATTACACCGGGTCTAAATTTTCGGCTCACATGAGCCATTATCAGAGTGGTTACAGGGACATAAACATAACATATTAGAAGCCATCTACGTTTGATCAAAGCAGCCCAAACGCAATAAAATCACATTTCAGTCTAGTCATAACACATTACATTGCTTGGAGATATATATTGTTCTGTTGTTAACATTTCGATCTCTCTCGTGGTGTGACGTCATAGAACCGCATTACAAATTTACGACCTGCGTCTGCTATTCGGTAACTGTCATTGTCGTATAGCAATGTTTTTGTCGTTTATGATGATGGATATCTTTATGTTAACGTCCCTCTAATCACTCTGAAGATGGCTCACTGGGGTTAGGAAAGAAATCCCGAATTTGTTGGTGAGATCCAGACCATGATTGAAAACGATCTCTCCAAATCATTCAGATCCATAGCACGGGAAGTAGTGCTTCTTTGGTTCAAGAGGGTGGCTGCTGGAAGACCCTATGTCTGGCAACAGGACTCTGCACCATGTCACACACGCAGGAGAACCCAGTTATGCCTTTCAGACAATTTCTACAACCACATCACCCGTTATATCTGGCCATCTAACTACCCAGACTACATCCCTCTTGATTACTATGTGTAGGGTGCAGTTGAGCAAGAGATTAATAAATCTCCTTATAACACCAAAAGTGAACTGAAAGCAAGGATTATGGCAGCATTTACCAACTTAAAAAAGGAGACTGCTCAGAAAAAGTTTCAGGAGATTCCAATAGAAACAGTTTCAACAGAAACAATAAAAAACCTGCTCAAATAGAACTTGTCAATAGAAATTGAAAGGATTGAGGGTGATTTGCAATAATGACCGTGGAACGTGAGGTCTTAATTGTGAGTGTTAGAACTGGTAGAACTAAGGAATTATAGTTCGTCTGAACCCATAGTTTTGGGGAGGAGAATAGATTGATTCATAACTTTCCCAAGGATATTAGTATGTAAGTGAATGTCATGAACTTGGCTGGAATTTGAACTCAGCTCCGCAATTTCTCAATCTGAGCTGTAATCATTACTCCGTCGTGCCCTCATGACCACCTACAATGCTAACTCAAAATATTACTTTATCTATTACAATTGTCAGAAGCTAACTAACTATTTTCATGAAGAACCTTACTTCTTCCCAGATTCCTCCAACAAAACTTTATATTAATCACTAAAAATGACAAGTGAGAAAGCCGTTTCTATATATCTTTTTGACCAACATCGATGTTTACTTGCAGTGAGTCTGGATAAAAATAAAATAAATATGCTCTGCAATGTAATCGATCCTGACTTGGCAGCCCACCTTCAGTCACTTTCTCACCGATGTGATGTGGCTTCCCTCTGTCTTTTCTACTAGTATTTTCATAGCTACCGCTCTGACGGGCTTCTTTCCCTTTCTTTAAAAACCCTTATCTCTTTTGTGTTCTTTCCCAATGTTTTCCTTAACTTTTCTCTTGTTTCTTTTCCTACTTTTTGTCCAATTTCTTCTACAGTTCCAAACCTTGATTGCCTCCCTTTTCCTTTAATTCTTTTTCTTTTTCCCATCATGCAACATTCTATTAACTTCAAACTATCCATTAGAAGCACTACAACGAGAGCATAAGAATAAATAACCACAAGTAGGGGTTGGAAAATCTCCTGAAAATAATCAATGTCTCACTAGTGTTTGGCATAACAGACACAGCCAATTAATGGTCGTCAGTGCATTCTTCTTTTGGGCAAATGTTTCTATCTCCAAGAACACTGAAGGTCTACAAAGAGCGACCTAATTCAGAAGTTTGAAATTCAACCACAAAAATTACAATGACAACAAGCCATTTATCAAGGTTATTAGGCTATGACGATAGTCACAAGAGAGGTATCGCTTTTGTTGCTTCTTTCCAAGATGAGGATATATGACTAGTCTTCTGACTTTGATAACTTTATAAAGTAGAAAGAAGCAGAGTTATTTAAGCTAGACAGATATTTCTATAATGATCATTAGTTAACATTCAATATTTTCTGATGATAGTGCAGTGAGTCCTGATAAAAAATTCCTATAAAAATAAAATAAAATAAAACAAAATTAAAGGAATTCAAATTAAAATAAGGCATTCGCCCCTTCCTTTAGAATTTTTATCTCTTTCTTTCTTTCTCTCTCTCTCTCTCTCTAAACTTCTTTTCTTTCTATACTTCTCTTAACTAGGGTTGAAAAGACGACCCTTAAATAAAATGAGGAACAAAATAAAAACTAACCCGGGCCAAAAAATAAAATAGAATAAAAAACATTTAAATTAAAATAAGGCATTTGCACTTCCCTTTAAAATCCTTCTCTCTCTCTTTCTCTCTTTCTTTCTCTCTCTCTCTCTCTCTCTATCTATCTATCTATCTATCTATCTATCCCTCTCTCTATAAACTTCTCTTTCTATACTTCTCTCAACTAGGGTTGAGAAGGCAACCCTTAAATAAAAATAGGAACAAGAAGAAAAGACTGACCCTGACCAAAAAATAAAATAAAAAGAATTCAAATTAAAATAGGGCATTTGCTCTTTACTTTAGAGTTTCTCTCTCTCTTTCTCTCACTCTCTCTCTCTCAACTGGGGTTGAGAACGAAACCCTTAAATAAAAATAGGAACAAGAAGAAAAGACTGACCCTGGCCAAAAAATAAAATAAAAAGAATTCAAATTATAATAAGGCATTCGCCCTTTCCTTTAGAATTGCTATCTCTCTCTCTCTCTCTCTCTCTCTCTCTCTCTCTACTTCTCTCAAATAGGGTTGAGAAGGCAACCCTTAAATAAAAACGGGAACAATAAGAAAAGACTGACCCTGACCAAAAAAGACCAGAAGTTGCACGATCAGAGCCTACTTATTTGTGACTGAAAAATACCAAAAATCAAGGAGGCTCCTCGCATAACTTCTGTTATAAAAAACAAATGAAAAAGAAAGCGATGCAGGAAAATAAAATAATGTGGTCAATCAAAAATTGACCCAGAGAGACTTTTTGATGTATGCGACAAATTCTCGAGCTGATTGAAGCGGATATATGACACATCTACACCAGAACAGATAGGACGCAGGGCAGTGGGAAGATGAGAACGACCCCAGAAGATGGAACAAAAGAACGTAGGCGTGCATCAAGAAGCAGCCAAGAGATCACCTGATAATGACATTTCCGCGCTCTTTCAGATCCGAAAAGAATACATCAGATTGAACGCAGATTACTACTTATTGTCCCTATCGTGGTTTTACTTTAAAACAACCGCTTATAGTAATTTCACTAGACCACTACCTGTAATATCCCTTAAGCTAGGGACTGCTAGAACTACTACAGTCCCTTGGCAAGATAACAAGGTTTGTTTACTTCCGCCGAGCCTCGCTCGGGACGGAAGCACGAGCACGCGTGGTTGTGAACAGGCATGTAAAGACACGATATTAAAGGTATGTTAAATAACTCATTTTCTGTGTGAGTCCCACTTATTTCACTACCTACCTGATTAATGAACTCTTTGCTCCACCAAAAAATAAAAAGACTCACTCTAAAGAAAGTATATTATTCATTTTAAACCCCTGAGTCAGTTTGGTTTATTCCCAAAGTATCCGATAAAATAATTATACTACCACCTGTCCCCACTGGCAACGCTCTGAAATGAACCCGTATGCTACATACAGGATGCAATGAGTAAATTGTCGCTATTTTATAATTTTAATTTTAAGCATGTCTGTTGTTGTTTCTTTTTTTTTATTTTGTCAATTGTACAGTATAGTACAGTCAGTTGGGCACCGTCTGTGAGAAAAGGACCACTATGAGACAATTCACGTCACCAGAAATTTGGAAACGGCATGCTGTTCTGCTTGTCTTTTGTGCTGGAAGCTACAATACAAACGTTTCAGAATGTTTTGGTGTCAATCTGAAGGCAGTAGTGTGGATTCTGAAAGAGTTGGATGAGTTTAATGGTGATTACGAAGATACGGCATTTTGGAAATCTCACTCTAATCATTCTGATAACAAAAGATCACTCGAATTTGTTGGTGAGAGACTCAGACTAAAAAATTGCTTTAAGGAGGTAATACTGCCCTGAGTCAAGTGGGTGTCGGCTGGAAGATTCTATATCTGGCAACGGGACTCTGCACCATGCCACACTCTGCTACCACATTACATCTGGCCACATAATTCCCCAGATTGTAACCTACTGTATCCTTTAAAGAGGTTACTAACAGAAAAGGTGGTACTTGAGTGAAAGTTGAGCAACACGTGCGTAGATGAAAGAAGAGAGATTTATTGTAAAGAGAATACACAAGACAGGGAATCTTGGTGGCAGGCTAATAATTGCCGAAGCAAGTCGTAGGGATCTCCTGTGCTCACTATATATGGATACTAATATAGGTGATAGGGAGTGTGGGGTATTCAATTACAACACCTTCCCCTGAGTAATTTTGCTATGAAATCTTGCTCAATCATTTTTTTTTTTTAGGTTAGGATATAATTGTTTGACATTTTTCCTCTTCTTATTTTTTTTTATGTCTCACCAATGTTTGTGCTGGTGAGATTTGAAGCGGTTTTTGGGAAGCTGCCACTTCCGGAACCGGCAGGGTTGGGGATACTTCCATCGGTCCTAGTAGAGATATGGGAACTGGTATTTCGAATGCGTCAAAATTACCTCCATTGGTAATTCTTCACTAGACGTGACATCTTTTGTATGTCTTGGCCTTAACTGATTTGAATGTCTGTTACATTCAAATCTTTTTCCTTTAAGCATATTATATCACTCTGCCAAGTCTTTTGGTGATAATTCCGTTTTCTCGGAAGTTTTTTCCACCTTTATAATTTCTGATGGTTTGTAAAATTTATAATTTCTACTGGTTTGTAAAATTTGGCCGCAAAGTATTTTTCTACCACTCTTTTTTATGCACTAGGCAACAGCCTGTCAAACACTGACCAAATTTTTCTCGCCAACATCAGTTCGGCTATGATAATCCTGAGTCTGTATTCAGACTCCTTTCATCAATGTCCATGCCTTGATTCTTTCTTAGAGCTCTTTTAAAAGTATTTACGCATCTTTCTGCTTGTCCATTTGATTTCGGGTGGTCAACAGAGATCTTAATGTGGTCTATGGACAAAAATGTGCAGAAATTCTTAAATTCTCTGCTGGTAAACTGTGTCTAGTTGTCACTAACTAAATTTTTGGTACACCGAAAGGACTAAAAAGCTCGTTTAGGACATTCATAATATTTGCGGATGTCGGACGTCTACACTTGAATATCTCCGACCACTTGGAGAAACTATCCACGAGTATAAGGTAGTAGTAATCGGTCCAGCGTAATCAACACTCCTCTAGCTATATTTTGGCACTCATCAATGAGGGACAACCTATTTTCTTTCATGTTTGTTCATTCACAATAGAAATGTCGCTTCCAGTATCCAACAATAGCTTCACCGTATGACCATTTATTTTCGCATTTACGTATTTCCTTATTTAATATTTTTCATTTTCATGCTTGAATAAAAATAAAACATTTACTTTTGATTTAAATTTTTGCTTCTTTCTTTTTTGCTTATACTAACAGTGGGAGCTTTTGTGACCGACATAGCCACCTTCGAAGCAAACCTTACCCTTAAAAAAAGTCTTTTTTTAAATGCGACCCCCCCACCCAGGCATCACATTGGGAAGTTTTTGCCTTATATTTTGTAAATGTCAGTTGTTTTATCGCTTCAACTTGAGAAATGTTCTTTTCTTCAATCTGCGATTTGTCTCTTTTTACATGTAAACGCTGGTTTTCTTCAGTTACCTTCTGTTATAGAGGGGTGGCGTTCTAGTGAAGGGGAGTAGTATGTTGTTGCAGATTAACGGAATTTGGCCTCGTTGTAGATAGCCCACTATAAATCATAAAAATGATTATAAATCAAGAAAAGCAAATTGAGTTGAGGAAATGACATTTTATATATACACATATCAATTAAGGTTTTTACAATTAAAGTAATCCTTTAAATATGGGTCCAACGGACGTTAAAATGTTCATGGCAATAAAATGCTGAAAAGAAAGTTAATACTTAGGTATATGGGAGCGTTGTAAGTAAGGAATGTCTTTGATGTATCCGCTCCTTTGGTCAGTAAGTAGTTTTGAGATAGCAAATAAGGAAAATAAAGGTAAGGGAGGCGAGCATAGTAAGCCGCTGACTTGGTCAAGGGCGATACTAATTACCTTGGTCTCTCTCGAGTCTGTCTGGGTCTATCTTTCTGGCGATGCTTTCTGTATCGGCTTTTTATTTCGACTTTTTGGATCGCAGCAGACATTTGGGAATTCATACTTGTGTTTGATTCTGGACTTCCCATTGGCCAATGAATAAAATTCGCATAGGCTCGATAACTGGAAATTTAATATTTAATTAATTTTTAGTTTTCAACATCTGCGCGAAGCCGGATGCGCACAGACGAGTTTTGGTAATTTGCTTTTTGGTTGTGAGAGTGCAAACATCCGGTCCCTCGCTTTGCTCCGTATCACCACACTGTAGCGTAATTTGAGGGTCTTCTTGCTCCATAATTGTCAGAATCCTTGATTTGATGCCTTTGTCCTTCGCCACTTTAAATCCTTGGACGAAGATTAAACAGTTAAACAGGTCGACTGAAAGGTCGACTAAAAGCTCGCCTAATTTAAACAATTCACATTTCGAATTAACAGTGCTTGCATAAATCACAAAGTCTTCATTCTCCTGTTTGACAATGTTTAAACACTTATATCAAGTATGGAACAAACTGTCTCTTTTGTCGAACATTCCTGACAAAATCTTTATTGCCTCCACGGACAAGATTTCCTCCGGCTTTTTAGGTAAAATTAGGTTTTATGTCTTTAGTGTTTTCCTCTGCACCTAATTTTTGGACTAACAACGTAATTTTCTCCTCCTCAGACCATTGTTCGCACCTTTTCGAAAAAATCATCTCGTACCAACGAAAATAGGCAGGGAAAGTTACTCAGCTGTCTGGGTCAGACTTGCATTCTGATAACAAATTCGATATTTCTTCAGGGGAAAAAAATCTGTAGTCCCGTTCTTATTACAGTTTCGCACAACAGCTTCGCGTCTTTCGCTTGCTGTCTTCGTAATTGCATCAGTTCATGTTGAAACATTTTTGTGATTTTTCAATGTTTTTCTTCTTGCTGTAATTATTGTTGCTGCAGCAGTTGTAATGGCAAAGTAGCATGTAATGCTTTAGTCAGTTAAGCCAGTCTTTCCATTTTTGTTGAGTAATTTCACTGAGTATTTTCAACGTAAGTTTATAGTGGGTTGCTTATCTATTCTTTTCTATTAGTAGTGGAGAGTCCATTCTAGTGAAGGTGTAGTTGTATACTGTTGCAGGTTAACGAAATTTGGCCTTGTTGCAGATAGCCCACTATAAGTTATAAAGAAAGGTTATAAACCAAGAAAAGCAAATTGAGTTGAAAGATAACATTTTATATAAAACACATATCAATTAATGTTTTTACAATTGAAGTAATACATGAAGTATAGGTCCAACAGAGGTTAAAATGTTCATGGCAATAAAATGCTGGAAAAAGAATTAATGCTTATGAATTTGGGAGCGTGTAAGTAAGGAATGTCTTTGATGTATTCGTTCCTTAGGTCAGTAAGTAGTTTTTGAGGCAGGGAAGAAGAAAAGAGGTAAGGGAGGTGAGTGTAGTAAGCCGCTTGACTTAGGTCAAGGTGATATTAGTTACTCTCTTCTCCTCAAGTCGGTCTGCCTGTCGATGCTTTCTGTATCAGCTTTTTATATCTTCTTTTTGGATTGCAACAGCTCATTTGGGATTTCACACTTGTATTTGGTTCTGGGCTTCCCATTGGCTGATAAATAAAATTTGCGTAGGCTCGCAAACTTGAAATTTAATATTTAATTAATTTTTAGTTTTCATCCAGAACATCTGCGCGGAGCAGTGACGACTTTTGGTCATTTGCTTTTTAGTCGTGAAAGTGCAAACATCCGGTCCATCGCTTTTGCTTGGTATCACCACAAGTTGATCAAATCCATAATTACTACTGTTGTATGTTTTGCAAACAGTGTCTTTGGGTCTTTCTCACTGTGAGTTAGAATCAAATCTCTCATCGCCACCATTGTATCCTTTAAAGGGGTTACAAACAGACAAGGTAGTACTCGAATGAAAGGGTGGCAACCCGTGCATAAGTGAAAGAAGAAAGGTTTATAGTAAAGAGAATACACTACAGCAAGACATGGAATCTAATGGCAGGCTAGTAATTGTCGAAGCAAGTCACAGGTATCTCCTGTGCTCACTATATCTGGCTACTAATATAGTCAGTCCCCATAGGCCTCATAGGCCCCATAGGCGATAGGGAGTGTGGGACATTCCATTACAACACAACCCACTTGATTATTATGTGTGCGGCGCCGTTGAGCGACAGACCAACAAAATTACCAAAGATGAAGGCAAAGATTATTGCAGCATTCACCAACTTAAACAAGGAGATTGTCCAGAAGAGATGCAGAAGATTCCGAAGTCATGTGGAGGACGTGGTTGAATCCAATAGCAATGTCATTGAACAAATTCACTCTTTAGTATTTCGAGGCATTTTTAAATAAGTTTGAAAAATATGTCTGTTAATTTCATTTTTCAAATAATATTTAGACGACAATTTATCCATCGCACTCTGTATGTCTGTTAAAACGAGATGCCAGTGATTTTCTTTTTGTGTGATTTTGACGACAATTTATCCATTGCGCCCTGTACTTAAAGGTAATGATTTCGTTGCTTTGTCAGTGTTCCTAATATTTTACTTCTTTTCCTGTCAGTCTCTTGCAAATCAGTACATGTTTTTGCCTTTTTACTTCTCATATGTATAACATCTCTCTCTTCAAGACATTGGCAAACATAATTTCCTGCCACTTGAAGGCATTATTAAAGTTTGTATTTTTCTTATCTCTCCTAATCCCAGTTCTGCAAACCATTTTCACAAGTTCATTTGGTAGGTTAAGTACTCTTTTCTTCTGTTCAGTATGTCCTGTGGGTATAAAATTTTCCAAGCTTTCTTTCCATATTATGGCCCCTAAAAATTTCAACTATCTCTTTTTGATGTTATGTATAAGTGTTTTTTCTCCATTTTCTCTAAAACTTCATCATTGCTCATATGTTCAGTCTATTATCAATATCCTTCTGTAGAACTACACTTCTGGTGCCTCAAGTCTCTTCTTAATCTGTCAGAAGATTATTCATCATTCACTGCCATGTACAAGGATTGATATTAAATAAATGTTTAGTACTCTTTTCTTTCTTTCTTTCTAAAATAGGTAATTTATTCCCTGCTTTTGTCAATCAATTTGGCCTTCAATATGTCCTGTGAGTGCCATATTTTTCAAGGTCTCATTATGTGCACTAAAATTTCAACTATGGTCCAGTGGATAAAAGAGTTGGTTGAAGTCAACTAGTAATTTGACTTAAAGAGTTGTGAGTTCAATACCCAGTCACAGCAGAGGTGAACAAAAACATGAAGAATTGAGTTACTAAAGGGAATTAACTGAAACTGAGATATCCAGAAAAGGCATAGAACATGGAACTAGAACAATCTACATGAAATAAAGTGTTCGGTTTAAAGCCCAGTGTTTATATCACCTGAAGAAGTCCTAAGCATACAACAGCCAAACATGAATATTACAATAAAGATGAGGACAACAGAAGATATAGGACTTACAGAAAATATTGACATATAGAAATATAGACAGATCCTGAAGAAGGCCGGAGTGTATAACGTCCGAACCATTATGAATATGAAAATAAAGATGAGGACAATAGTCTGAATAATGTAAATAGTGTAAATAGTAATAATATTTTATTACAGAAATATAGAAAGATGCTGAAGAAGGCCTTGGGTAATAATGGTCAAAACGCTGTAAATATGACAACAAGATGAGGACAACAGTCCAAACAATGTAAATAATCACAATACCTTATCTCAGAAATATAGACAGATTCTTAAGGCCAGTTTTCTTTTGCTGTTTTTATCTGTTTCGATGATTTTTTGATCTCAGTTCAAATGTTCATTGCTGTGTTCCTCTCTCTCTTTTCAATATCTCTTTTTTGTGGGGGATTATTCCATCCTTAAAAGCCACAGAAATCTTTATATATCTGAAATTAAAAATAAATATCTATACTATTATATGGTACATAGTGGAGTGATTAGAAAGTTCACCTTTTGACCAGGACACTCAGATTCGAATCTTGCCCTTGAAGTCTGTGAAGGTGATCCCAGCATGTGGCACCTTTAGAAAGTGTCTGAAAACCATGATATAGATTGCCCAAGCCTTGTGAGTGAAACTGGGTAAACAAAACTAACACCTCTGAAATCAAATTCTGGTCTCAAAATAGAAGCCATGGTGTGAGGGGTTTAGAACAACTGATTCGAGTAAGATGTGGCAATCAGTATTGTTTAAGATTGTTTATAAATTGTCGACTCCACAACTGCATTTAAAATAGTAGATAACAGAATTAATATGTTGTGGGGAGGGAATAAAACATCTTTATGCATAAATGGAGGGACAGATCTTGTTTTAAACACAACACGAGCATTAGCTGCAAAATAACACTCACACTCACATGAACTTAATGAAATCCGCTTGACAAAGGTTTCACTGACCTTACCCAACCAAGGTATTTGAAAATAGACTGGACATTTTCTAGCCATTAAAGTTTTAATTTTATTAAACTGAACAATAACCTATTGATAAAAAAAGATACTAGTTATAAAGTTAATATCCTCTTTCATGGTGTCATCTAAACAAATCATTTACGCCCTATGGGTCAATGTCTTGATCAAATTGATCTTTTGTTGTTGAGGACAAAAAGAGTCCCAATGAGTGTAGAGACCTGTAAAGGTAGGCTTCCTATAGACTGAAGTAACAAAAGAGGAAGCTGTTCTATGAACCAGAAAATCTAAGAAGGGTAAAAACAATTGACCTCCTTATCTACCAAAACTATCATGGGAGATCGCTATCAACTACAATTAATGCATTTGAGCTGAGCATTGAAGAAAAAACAGTGACTGAACTAGCAGAGACATGACAAAGTGATTTTGTAACATGACAACGCTAGGCCACAAACCTACTTGGAAACAATTAAATGAGAAATCCTAAGCAACGTTCCATATTCACTATACATAGCCCATCCGATTATCACTTGTTTCAATCAATGACATATGGCCTAGTCCTTATTAAAGGTTTTAATATATATATATATATATATATATATATATATATATATATATATACTACTGTGCATAATTATTAGGCCACCCCAGTGTTTTAAAAAAATAATGCTTTTCATATTATTTTTTAATATTTATTGCCAATTGAAAAATTATAAATGAAAATAGAATGGTTCTTTTGTTAATACTGCACATTAACATGTGCATCAAATTAATTTATAAATATTTAATAATTACCTACATTTCAGTTTCATCAATGAAAGAATGAAGAAAATTTAGAGTGATTTGGACAAGTTCATATTTGCTTCCTTGCCTTGTAAAATTTTGCAAAGTAATAACAAAAGAACCATTCTATTTTCATTTAGAATTATACACTTGGCAATAAATACTAAAAATAGTATGAAATACACCATTTCTTTTAAAAAACTGGGGTAGCCTAATAATTATGGCTGATAGTATATATATATATATATATATATATATATATATATATGACTAAAAGAAAGAGACAAGAGGAAAACTGTATTTAGTTTTACACTGATGAAATCAGTGTAAAACTAAATACAGTTTTCTAGGCAAAATCAAAATTAATTTATTTGAAATAAAGTAACTATAAGTTAGTAATTTCCCAAGTCAACATATACAACAAACATATAAAAAAAAAATCAAAAGAAAACAGTAAAATCCATCATTTCAACATCTTATACCAGAACAAGTCAAACTATACTTCATACGAGAAAATTCTCTTTGAGTATGCAAAATGACATAATTAAACATCTAATTTTTGGGGGGCTAAAACTGAATACAGTTTTTCTCTTATCTTTTTTCGTCATATTTTTCCTTTCTACAGGTTTTGAGAATATTCACACACACCCACCCACACACCCACATTCTTTAAAGGATACTCGTACTTAAGTAGATACTCTGTTTTTTGTAATTAAACATATATACCTATATTAATTAAATTATTATAATTATATTATAATTAATTAATTATATTAATTATATTATTATAATTATATTATTATAATTATATTATAATTAATTATATATAATTATATATAATATATATATTATAATTAATTATATATAATTATATATAATTATATTATAATTAATTATATATTAATTATATTATTATAATTATATTATAATTAATTAATTATATTAATTAAACATTATATTTCTATATACCTACCAGCCTGAATAAGTCTTGTTAGGAAAATATGTACCCTCTGGCAGGAATTGAACCTGAAATTCCTAGAGTTATAGAGGAAGCCATCAAATTAATCTGACGTGTCTTACACCCTTGACCACAAAGGGCAAAATTCAAAGAATAATCTGCAATGTAACTGATCCTGACATGGCAACCCAACTCCAGTTATTTTATCACTGACATGACATGGCTTCCCTCTGTCTTTTCTACAAATATTTTCGTGGCAACTGCTTTGATGAGCTTCTTTCCCTGATGCACTGACAACATAAATTTACACCTCCTACTAGATTAATACCTTGGTCCCACTCTTTTACCATTTAAATAGTTTAATGTAACTATCTCTTCTACTCTAATAGTTTCTTTTCTCACATTTCCCATCTATGGAACTCCCTTCCATGTACTTATTTCCCTGATAGCTTTTTTTTAATTGTTTCACCTCCAAGCAAGGCGCAACCGCCACTGATGTGCAGGGGGCTACATAAGAGAGTAAAAGTTTAGACAGGAGGAGAGTGAAGAGAAAGACGAACCAGTTACAGGTGGGTGTCAGAGAAAGGGCAAGTGAAGGATGGGAATACAAGTGTGAAAACAGTTGCGAAGGTAGAGAGAAAGGAAAAGAACAAGATACACGGGGTTATGTAGAAAGAACTGAAGTCAAGTGGATAAGAAATGGGAATTGACATTGCATTTAAATTTCTAGAGGTTGTAGCTGTGAGGAAAGCAAGTATACAGAAGGGAGTGTGACAATCTCCAAAAGTTTAAATGTAACATCATTTGCCATTTTCTATCTCGTTGATTCCCATCCATCTCTTATCATTTCTCCAACATCCCTTGTACTTTGTTTTTTTTTTTCACATCTTGCACACCATGGCAGTCCTGCCTTTCCTGGGATAAAATCATTATGTACATGAGGTGTTTGGAATTAGAAAGTACTTCTACCACAAAATTAAAAACGAGAAAATCATGTTTAAAATTTGTCGACTTTCAAAATACCATGACTTTTGATCTGTTTGAGATAAATCGCCTCAATTTTTTAACAGATGTTAAAAGCATCTATTTTAACATACAAACACTTACAATCGAAAAGGTTTGCCGCATTATGAAGCAAAAATTTATACACATATAACACAAACCATGTAGCACCATAACACAACTTTTGCTCAACAAAAGAGTGAAATTATGCTCTTTCAAGCAAGACAGAAGGTTTAAAATATGTCTAATGGCAAGTATAAGTTTGCACATAAAAACACTAATAAAATTTTATGAAAACAATATATTTTGAAGGGAAAAAATGAATAGCCTGACATGTTATCATAAAGGTAATCATTATACATTATTACTGGTTAGACGTGCGTTGTGGTGCAGTGGATATCAACTCAGAACGACAAGTCGGAGAGCCAAGTTCGAATTCTAGTTGAATTCCTTGCATTCACTTAGCCACAAATACCATTGGTAAAAGGTATTAATCCATCTCTTCCCTCCAGTTATGGATTAAATAACCGAACAGATTAGGTTCTATAGCCTAGTCTACTGCACAAAGCAATGGCAACCTACTGTGGGATAATCTTCTGCCCAGTCAGTTATGTCTCTTTTGAGACATGATCACCCAAAGCATGTATCACATATGGCCCTTAACTGACTGAATGACTGGTTAGATAACAACCATAATGAGTAGACAAAAATATTAATAATATAAAAAACATAAACAAAAGCTACTGGGATGTCGCAGAGAGTACCTTCTACGTCAACACTCAGCATTGATCTGCACCATCAGGCAGAAGCATATTTGACATCATTGTGAACCAGAGGAATTTAGACCTTAAAGTGAGTACCTGATGATATAGCAGAGTTGCTTTCCAGGTCGAGGAAGGTTTGGGGAAAACTGTTATGCTTAACTGATTTTCACATACATGATGGAAAAAACCTTCTCGTACAGAGGACCTCATACAGAGTTGAAGTAGACTAAATCATATAAAATACTTCAGTTATGTTGAATTATATAAACAGAAGCCATAATAAAAAAATTCTGTTTTCAAACCAGCGAATATACTCATTATTGCTATGAAATAAGACTGTGACAGTATCATCATGTTAACGATTTTAATAGTTACGCACATTGATTTTTTTTCCCAAGTTAAAAGGCACCAAATAACAATAACTCTGTAGTAAGTTCAAATATAATTTTTTTTTCTCACTAAGAAATTATATGGTTTAGGCATTATCTCATAAGAACCAGATTATCAAAGAATACAGAATATTTGGAAACCCCAATAAACATGTTCATAGAGATTTCTCTTTCTATTTTGATATGGTTCATCCCATGAAAGTCCTTCATTCATTGCTATACAAAATATCACACACACACTAACGCCGTTACTGATCCGGCGGGCATTCACGCCATGAACTTTGCTATTTCCCAATCCCTTACGCAAGTGGTGGACTTCCCCACTCGCTTCCCAAGCACTCCCTTGGGTCATTTCTCACTGCTAGATATATGTTTCACCTCTGCGCCTGACGCCTGTCAAGTTTCGCAGCTTTGCCCTCTCGTAGTCTCTCTCAGTATCTCTTTCCAATCTCACTCCCCACAGGAGCTCCCTACTTATAGGACCTCCTACCTCTACCAAAAAGCTGACTGGGATGCCTTTCGCGATTTCCTCTGCGACGTCCCTTGGGGAAAAGTGTTCGACCTATCAGTTGATGACTGTGCCTCTGAGGTCTCGTCATGGGTGAAAGCTGGCATTGATGCCTTCATATCCACCAGGAAGTATTGCTTAAAACCTCATTCCTCTCTGTGGTTCTCTCCAGCCTGCTCAGCCGCCATTGCCCACAGGAACCATTACTTACGTCTATTCTGGAGACAGCCAACTGATCACAATAGGTGCCTGTTCCCATCTGCTCGCAATGAGTGCAAGAGAACCCTAAATGACGCCAAACAGTTGTTTGCTGAGAGAATGCGACAGCACATAGCTGACCGCAAGTTCGGCTCCAAGGACTATTGGAGGATTTGTAAACGAGTGTTCAACAATAGGAAATCCTCAATACCTCCTTTAATCCATGGATTTGAGCTTCTCACGTCATCTGCAGACAAAGCCGAGTGCTTTGCCCACACATTCGACTCATCTGGAGTACACACACCCGACTTCCCTACTAGAACTGAGACCAAACTGCACGACGTATATATTACCCCGACAGTAGTATCCAGAGTAATTTCAAAACTTGACCCCCATAAGGCGTGTGGAAACGATGGAATTCTGGTGATAGTCCTTAAGAGGTGTGCTCCTGAACTTTCCCTTGTCCTCTCTAAACTATTTAACTACTGCCTTTCTGCTTCCTGCTTTCCTGCATGCTGGAAATTCTCTTCAGTCGTTCTTGTATTTAAGAATTGTGGTGAACCCTCAGACCCATCCAACTATCACCCTATAGTCTTCTACCGATATTCGGGAAAGTATTCGAGGCTATAATCAATGCTGAAATAGTTCATCATCTCACCGCCCACAAACTGTTCTCCGACAGGCAATATGGATTCCGCTTTGACAGGTCCACAGCCGACCTGCTAACAACCGTAAGGGAGTACATGCTACAGGCCCTTGATGAGTCTGACGAGGCTCGCGCGGTTGCTCTGGACATCTCCAAGGCTTTTGACAGGGTTTGGCACTCTAGCCTCCTATGCAAACTACGTGGTTATGGTATTACCGGTCGCCTGCTTGACCTAATCCAATCTTTCTTAAATAACCGCAAAATGATGGTCGTTCTGAATGGGCGTGCCTCTTCGTCCTACAGCATGAATGCTGGTGTCCCACAGGGCTCTATCCTGGGCCCAACGCTCTTCCTTATTTTCATCAATGACCTCCCAGATGAGATCAAGTCCCAAGTAGGCATCTACGCAGATGACACTACAATATACTCCCGCTCCAGTAAGAAACCTGTCGTGGCAGACAGACATAATCTCACTGCTGACCTTGAGCGGGATCTACACTCTGTGATGAACTGGGCAAGAAGTGGCTTGTCAACTTCAATTCATCTAAGACCAAGCTGTTGTCTGTCAACCATTACAGGCAACCTCTCCTGCCTCCCATAAGCATGGACCAAGTGATTCTCCCTGAGAGTAATACACTACGCCTCCTCGGACTTACCCTGTCCTCAGACCTCAAATGGAACCACTATATTGAATCCATAGCTAAATCTACTGTTAAGAAGGTTGGGTCACTATGTCAATCCAGGATGTTTTTTCCACCTGAATCCATCCTGCATATATACAAGTCAACCATCCGTCTGTGCATGGAGTACTGCTGCCATTTATGCTCAGGTGCCCCTGCTGTTCTCCTCAGTGTTCTTGACAAGCTCCAAAGAAGAGTCTGTAATGTGATAGATACTGATCTGGCGACTCGACTGCAGCCACTTCCCCATCGTCGAAATGTGGCCTCCCTTTGTCTGTTCTATAAATACTTTAATGGCTTCTGCTTGGACGAGCTTAAGTCACTGATGCCTCCTCAACAGGTGTTTACTCATGCAACCAGACTGGCAACTGGGTCCCACTCATTCACAGTCAGGTTAGCCAAATGCAGACGACAATTCTACTCCTGCAGCTTCTTCTCTCGCACTTCCCGCCTGTGGAACTCGCTCCCATATTCTTGCTTTCCTGACGGCTACAACCTCCAGAAATTTAAATGCAAAGTCAATACTCATCTACTAACCACTGGCCTCTAGCTCTCTCCCCTCCCCTGTATAACCTTCCCTTTCTCTCCACCTATGTATCTGTCATTGCACCTGCCTTCTATTGTTCCTTTCTAACTAGTTTGTACTCCTCACTCTTTTCTAATTAATCTTTTTACATTTATGTAACCCCCTGCACATCAGTGGCGTTTCCGCCTAGGTCGGAGTGAAATGATTAAAAACAAAAAAACACCCACACCCACACACACACACACATATATATATAAATACAAGTATCGGTAAAAATAATGTTCAAAATAATTCATTACAAATTGTCGGTTGTTTATAACCAAGTTTCGTTAAAATCCGTTAATTTCCGTAACATGTTTACATTTGTTGACATTACGATACATTTCAGAGCAGATATGCTCGTTTACGGTAAATCGAAGATTGTGTTATATAAGCATGATAAAAACCTAGTCTGATCAAGAGGCTATCCATGGTCAAGTGGTCAAGACGGTACCAGATCAAATGGTATGCTTCCCCTATGTAAAAGGGGTCGCAGGTTCGAATCCTGCTGGGTAGCACACATTTTCTTAATAAAAATTTATCGTAAATAATCAGGCCGGTAGATATAAATATAAAAATACTGTTTAATTAAAAACAGAATATCTACTTAAATACGAATATCGGTAAAAATAATGTTCAAAATAATTACACACACACATATATATATATATATATATATATATATATATATATATACTAGCAGTTTATCCCAGTTTCACTCAGGTAGTTTAAGGAATAATAAGAATAAAAAACATATGATGAATTTACATAGCAAATACTTACACAACATCCACCCTCGTCATTTTTATAGATATAGATAACAATGTAGAATGTTTGGATTAGGGTGGGAGTGTCTACGGCTATATCGTGTTGAATGCACCGGTTCCCGTCCAATCACCAAAGTTAAGCAACATCAAGCCTGGTCAGTACTTAAATGGGTGACCATTTGGGAATACCAGGTGCTGTAAACGTAAGGACCAAGAATGGTCCACTGGTCCTCCAGGTTTGGGGGTTGGGTGCAGTTGCCCCGTAAAAAACAGTTTGTTACAGAAACAGCAACAAAAAGTTGCTGCCCTATACACCATTGGGTGTGATGGATAAATGATGATGATGGGAGGGGCAACATATATAGATAATATGAAGTGGGGTGATCGATTCTATATTATAATCAATACATAAACTGATCCCTGACTTTATGGGGTGATAATATATATTTTTCTAGCCCTAATTTTGGCTTTTTTAAAAATTTCAAGGTGTCGTTAGCATTCTAAAATTTTGATCTACATCTGAGCGCAACTCCCGGCAAGTTAGACCACAAAATGCAGACGCTAAAGCAAATCTCTCAAATAAACAAATACTTACACAACGTCCACCCTCGTTGCTTATATATATATATATATATAATGTCATCTGCAGACAGATCTGTTTCGCTATTTCACAGCTCATCAGTATGGTTGGACATCCAATAGCTTCTAGCTAGGATTGAAACTTGACCGAACAGACATCAGTTGGCTATTCTACCTCTTAGCTATGAGTGCTCGGTATTGGAAGGCAGACTTTAGCATGTCATATACAATGTAAACACACGCCAGTAGCCGAGAGTGTTCAAATTCATTACTGAATGAAATCCAGATGAATAAGAATGAAAAAAATAATTGCAAAATGAACAGAACACTGAAGAGACCTGAGTGGTCAAAATGTGGGTAGCAAGTACTGGGAGAGTCCATTATATATATATATATCGAAAATCAATGATCGAAAAAATCCTTTAACATATTGTTATCTCTGCATATTCAGTTCATTTGTGTTGGTTGTGTATTAAGCACATCTTTTCAAACTACCATCTTTTGGTCTAACCAGCCACTATTTGGCTAGAATATATATATATATATCTGAGATGAGGTATTTATATTTTGAGATGAGGTATTTACTTTCTTTTATTGCTATACAATATATCATATATGTGTGTATGTGTGTGTGTTTCTGAGAGGAAGTATTTACTTTTTGAGACGAGGTATTTACTTTGTTCATTGCTATAGAAAATATTCTATATCATCACTATTTAATAGATTTAATCTATTAAACGGTCAGTTTGTAATATGCACATGATGATTGAATAATGCATGAAACTTTGAGTTGTGCCATCAATGTAGGACAATATGTATAAAATAGCTCTGTTCATACAAAATTGAGCACTGTTTTATTATACCTGAATAATAATATTATACATGTGTGTACGCTCATATATATATTTATTAATTCACATAATTATATATATATATATACAGCCATCCACAGACAGATCCATTTCACTGTATCACAACTCATCAGTACGGTTAGGCATCCGATTGCTTTTAGCCAGGATTGAAAATCGACTGAATTGACATCAGTTGGCGATTCTACCTGAGCTATGGGTGTCTGGTAGAAGGAGGCAGAATCTTAGTGTGTGATATACCATGTAAACATTTATATACTAGCAGTATAGCCCGGTGTTGCTCGGGTGTAATGAAAACTTTAAAATTAATCCATGGTCCTGGAGCTCAGACTCTTTGGACATTGGTACGAAAGACTAAAAGCAATAGTTGTTTCCAGCTAAAGCGAAACCGTAGACTGAAAGAAAAATGAATGGATGTAAGTCAAATTTTGATTTCCTGGTATCAATATCAAACAAGTTTTTTGTCGTAAACTGAATTTTGAAGGCTAAATAAGTCCTCTGAGTAAATGGTACCATGGCTGAAACTAAGAACTACAATTATACCTACTTAGAGCCAAACCCGAAGCAAAAATTAAAATAAAAGAGCTGAAAAACATACAGATATACAGACACTCACACAAACATCTTGCCTTTTATATATATATATATATTATCGATTTTCTGCACTATTGTAAGAACTTCAACCTTGAAACTTCTGAATATCATTTCTTATGTCTTTGTTTATGAGTGTATCAAATTTGATTAAAATCGGACCAATCCTTCTATAATCCAATTTTTTCGATAATCAATTTTCAATATATATATATATGATGGACTCTCCCAGTATTTTCAATGCACCAGGGTTCAAATGTTCAACTCTTACAACTTAACTTAATAGCAAGACTAACTTTTGAACAGGAGTAGAGGTTTTTCCCCAATGTGAACTTATGTAATTGGTATTGAGTACAATGTTAAGCATTAAATCCTCCCATTTTTCACATCTCCAAAATCGTAAGAGATGTATCATACCAGATATCTTTGTGAACTCTATATCCGAATCCACTATGAACTTTTACAAGAAATGTGTTTGGCCAAGTAGAAAATGAATATAAAAGTCTATTGAATAATATGAATCTCATTGTATCATTATTAGGAAGTACCTATGCTTGTGAACAACATTTTCTGAAAAGGAAATATGCTAAATGTTGTTTAAAAACAAGGTTGAGTGATGACCACCTGAATGATGTTTTTCCTCTGTCATCAACAAATATTTTACCAGATGTGGAGAAGTTATAGACTAATAAGGAGAAACTAGTGTTGTAATATAACAATCTAGGCCCACCCGAGGAAGTGAGGAAGCGGGGGCGTTTTCCGGCCGTTGAAAGGAACGGATGGTTGTTTGACCTTATTTCCGGCAGTAGCGGAAATGGCTACAAGAGGCAAACAGAACAGGTGTCTCTGAGAATTACGTGGACGTGCGTAGGCGAGGCAAAAAAATCGGAAGTACCGGTTTGGAGATAAAAAGACCTCGGGCACGGATTTCACGACAGACGAGTCTGGGCAGAGAGACAGAGACAGTCCGGACAGACCAGACCAGAGGAGGAACAGATACGACCCCCCCCCCGTCAACCCCCATTAGAATTGCGCTCTCAATTCTCTGTCCTTGTGCCACACGGGTTATCGTCGTCTAATAAAAATATACTTTATATTTTTATATATATACCCGTGTTGTTTGTTGTATATTGCTATATAACAGTGTCTCATTAAATAATTTTTTTGATTGTGTTAGTTGTCATACTGTTATTCCTGCAGTAAAATAAGAAACCTTGTTTAAATAATATCATATTAACTTCACTGTTTTTTAGTTTTTTATTCAAAACTCCAGACCAAGACAGCTTTCTGAACAGAGCTGTCTGAGATAGTTATAGACTAATAAGGAGAAACTAGTGTCTCATTAAATAATTTGCCATTTCTAACTGTATTTTGTTTGTAGTAAGGAATCTGAATCTTTTTTGATTGTGTTAATGTTATTCCTGCAGTAAAATAAGGAACTGCGTTTAAATAATATCACATTAATTTTGTTGTTTATTATCATGCCTCCAGAACAAGGCAGCCTTCTAGATGAAGCAATCTGAGATTGAGACAATTTATTATAATATATTTTATATCATGTCCCTCCTCCGAGATACTGTATAGCTTTCTGGCCCATTCTCTCCAAAAGGTTGCCAATCCCTGGTGTAATAGATAGTGGCTCGAAATGAGAAATTGAAAAGCTAAGTTCTTATTCCAGTCAAGTTTATTACATTCAGTTGTGCAAATACCCTTAAAAAATGTTATGAATCTATCTCTTCTCTCCCCAAGGTATAGGTTAAATAGCAGGACAAACTGGCTTCTATAGCCTTGGATGACAACCATCCTTGATAATATCCCTTGCCTTCCAGCAAACCTGGACAAACTGTGGGCATGCATTATCCCATGAAAAGAGTAGAGTGACAGTCGTGTGAACTTTCTGCTGCAGGTGCTGAAAATGTATACTTTTTAAGAGAATATTAAAGGTTATTGCACTTTTTTCGAGGCTCTAAGTAAAACAAGCTTTCATAAATATAAACAAGCTGGTGAACAGCTACATCGATGAAAATCATATAAGAATATAATATAGAGAATGTGTTTCAGATCTTATCTGAAATCAGTTCAGAAGAAAAGGAAATCAATTTTTACAGCTTGCAGTTCTGGTATAGTTAGAACCAATATTAGTAATTATGCAATTCATGCAAATATCATATTCAAATTCAGTCATATGTTAAAACTTCATGACTAAAACCTGCCATGCACTGCACATCATAGTGAACCACCCCCATTCCGTTTGTATTCCCCTGGTGAGATGTACATTCCACTCAAGCAGCTCCTTTCAATGAACTACTGCTTTATGGAACTGAATCCCAAGAAAATGTTTCCTCAATCACTACAGTCTTAATCTTTTCAAGTCTAGGGTTAACCATTATTTTGTCTCCATATCCCCATAAAACTGTGCCTCTGTAAATCACTACCTTGAGTGGCTCTTAAGCCTTAACGGGTGAAAGTCATTCCCAACCACCATGCTGTGGCACACAAGTGTGCTGCATGATCTTCTTGAGTGTTCTGCATATATTTATGTATGTGTGGATGTGGTAACAGTACGGTGTTAATATTTGAATAAATAAATAAGTATTAATTATGTGAAGAAGAATTGAATGCCATGCGTAGCAATTACTGTTTACATTTGAATATACATACGCCTAAACTACAGCCAGCATGCAAATTTTAACTCCCATAAAGTATTTACAAATCAGAGTACCAATTCAGAGTCTTACGGCCTATCATGTTGAATACACCGGTTCTCGCTTGATCACTGAAGTTAAGCAACGTTGAGCCTGGTCAGTACTTAGATGGGTGAACACTTGGGAATACCAGGTGCTGTAAGTATATTGTGACAGATGTGCGTTGTGGTGCAGTGGATATCAACTCTGAAAGAGAAATTGGTGAGCCGAGTTCGAATTCCAGTTGAATATCCTGCATTCACTTAAGCACTGGTACCCTTGGGAAAGGTATTAATCTGTCCCTTCCCTCCAGTTATAGGTTAAATAACAAGGGGACTCTGCCCTTAAAAAACAAATACCAATGAATCTTGATACTCGAAAAGAAAAATGTATTACTAGACACAAAACTTATATAAAAACAACGATAAATTGTTGAAAGAAAAATGTATTACCAGCAATAAATAAATAAAGTTTAGTTGACAATAAATGACCTGCCGAGGTTGATAAGCCATAAAAACAAAACAACCAACCAACTAACCAAGAAATTCAGAAAATCAAAGTACCATTCATAGTTTAAACTAGCGATTTTCAGCCACCATGCAGCAGCAAGCAAGTGTACCATGGAGTATTGCCAGGGTATACATATACAGAACGTTCCATTAAGACAGATCAAAGTTAGCAGTCAATAAAACAGTGTTATTGATGAAATTTTATTGATTCCCTATCGGATCATATTATCTGAGTCATGGAAATTATGTGTGAAAAATAATTTTGCCCAAATGTCCACCAAGGCTTTGGCGGCACATCTCTACTCAATGGTCAAAATTTTTGATGACATCTCTGCATAGTTGCTCCTCGATCTCACCAATATATTTTATTATCTCATCCTTCAGCTGTTGTTAGCTTGTTGACATAGACCTTACTAAGGGAAATAATATAAAGGTTTCAAGTTGCATGATCATGGTGGCCAATTGACATCACTATTTCAAGAGTTAATGCGATCTGGGAAATTCTCTTGTTTGAGCGTCCAGTTTTGTAATAGGCTTCAATAACTTTAACACATTGTTCGATTGTTAATCTTTCCATGGCTGAAATTGCCTAAGACTGAAGTTGTTAAATCTGAAAGAAATTGAAAAAAAATTATTAGACAATTAAATTTAAATCACATTTAAAATCTGTCCAAGTTATTAGAACATTCTATGTATGTGTATGTGTGGAAGTAAAAATGGTACATTTCTAGTGATTGGCTCAAAATAAAACATTCAACAGTACCCATTGAAACATTTTGGTTGTTGGTTGGTTGTTTTGTTTTATGGCAAATCAAGGTCATTTATTACCAACTAAATTTTATTTATTTATTGCTGGTAATACCTTTTTCTTTCAACAATTTATCGTTGTTTTTATATAAGTTTTGTGTCTAGTAATACATTTTTCTTTTTGAGTATCAAGATTCCTTGGGATTTGTTTTTTAAGAGCAGGGTCCCCAAATCCCACCCTTGTTATTTAACCCATAACTGGAGGGAAGGGACAGATTAGTACCTTTCCCAAGGGTACCAGTGCTTAAGTGAATGCAGGATATTCAACTGGAATTCGAACTTGGCTCACTGATTTCTCTTTCTGAGCCGATATCCACTGCACCACAATGCATATCCATCACTATACGCTTACAGCACCTGGTATTCCCAAGCAGTCACCCATCTAAGTACTGACCATTGCTTAACTTCGGTGATCGAGTGAGAACCGGTGTATTCAACGTGATATGGCCGTAAGTGGAAACATTTTGGATTTCAATACAAAATGCATATTCCACATTAGCTAAAAAGGATTTATTAGTTTTATTGCAGTTTTCTATTTCGTTTTTATGTGAATTAGGCTCCTCAGTCCTGAATAACATAAAAAATAAGAAGCGAGAAAGACTACACTTAGAAAACTAACTGAAGAAGTAATGTAGGTCTCCTTTTGACAATATTGTTATTTGAACAAACATTAAAGAAATTGCAAAAAAACACCAGGCACAGGTTTCACACTAAGCGAGCAGCACAAATAGGTGACTAGAAACATTGAAACAAAGTCAGTTCATATTTGTGTGTGCATTTTTTTAAATTTATGGTTTCATTTCATAACATTTAAATGTACACTATTTGCTAAGTGTGTTGTGATATTTTCATTTGCTTCTAGGTGTGCTGTTGCTTAAAAAGGCTGAGAAACTCTGTATTAAAAGATGGCGAAACACCACAACAGCCACTGAAGACAAGTTTACAACTTGACACAAAAGTTCAATAAGTAAAACTGAACATCCTGTGCATTGTTTTCCAATCTAATGATAAGATTACAGAAACATGGTACCAAGAGTATATTGCTAGTCAGTCAGTCAGTTAAGTGCCATACGTGATACACACTTGGGCGATCATGTCTCGAAAGAGACATGACCGACTGGGCAGAAGATTATTCCGCAGTAGGTTGCCATTGCTTTCTGCGGTAGACTGGTTGCCGACCAAGGCTATAGAACCCAATCTGTCCTGCTATTTAACCCATAACTGGAAGGAAGAGATGGATTAATACCTTTCCCAAGGGTATTTGCGCGTAAGTGAATACAACGGATTCAACTGGAATTCGAACTCGGCTCCCTGGCTTTGCTTAAAAGTACAAGTACTAAATATTACTAATAATAATACTAATAAATAATACTAACTAATAGTAATAGTAATTCTGAAAATATTTTATTTGTTACAATTTTCCATTAAACCACTTTACAATGAGTTTCACCACCGTTAAGATTCAAGAGCCACTCAAGGTAGTGGTTTACAGAATAAGAGGTAGAGTTTATAAGAATATGTAGGCAAAATAATGGTTAACCCTAGACTTGAACAAGTTAGACTGTAGTGATTGAGGAAACATTCTCTTGTGATTTAGTTCCACAAAGCAGTAGTTTATTGAAAGAAGCTGCTTGAGTGGAACTTACATCTCACCAGTAAAATATAAAAGGAATGAGGGTCGTTTGCTACAATGTGCAGGGAATTGCAGGTTTTGGCCATGAAGTTTAGATCTGGGGGAACTAAGTAATGTTGTTCTTCTGAGAACTTTCCACAGAGTAGCAATAGGCTTGTGACATTTTGTCTTTGAGAAAGGCATTGCAAGGGGAAACATAATTCATTACCCACAAAGATGCAGATATGCTTTTGTACTCTACCAAGACTCAAAAGTGAAGACTGGGTAGCTCCTGCCCATATATAGCAGCAGCATTTCATTTTTGGCCTAATGTGACTCTTTTAAAGTACATGATAGGAGGAGTTTACTTACTGAAGCAGTATCGGAAACCAACCATTTTTCCAGTATCTTTAGCTATGGCTCCTATTTATGAGTTTTGCTTGAGGGCTGTGTTGGGCATAAGTCCCAATAGGTGCACATGAAATGGGGTTTCACTATGAGAACCCCCATTTATTGTGATAGGTGAAGATTCATGGTTTGCTTAGTGATATTTTTAGTTATAAATTTGCTAATTATTTATTTTGAAAAGCCATAATTGGCATGGCAAAGGACACATTCCAGAAGCTAAGTAGTGTATTAAGAGACAGGAAAATTTTGCTAGAAACAAGGAAAAGAGTACTGGATTGCTATGTGATGTCAGTTCTTCAATGTGGCAATCATTGCTGAATAATATCATTAAACATGAAGAAAAGACTTTAAGCAACTGAAATATGGTTCTACAGAATGATGTTGTGGATATCATGGATCAAGCATGTGAACAATGATGGGGTTTTGGAAAGGATAGAAACAAAAAGGAAATTAATACTGAGCATCAGGAAAAGAGAGCTAAAGTTTCTGAGACATGTAATGAGGAAGGAGGACTTAGAGAACCTTATACTAACAGGCCATATTGAGGGAAGGAGAGCCAGAGGAAAACAGCTAATAATGTACTCGACTGGCCTGAGCAGGTGGATGGTGGGACGGGGGTTGTGTGGTGTAACAGGAGAAAGTGTGCTAAGAGCTATCAGGAATAGGGAGACATGGAAAGCCATGATAAAACTATCCATTAATGTACGAGGATCATTCAATAAATAAGGTGAATCTTTTGGCATAAGGAATTCTACGAGGGTCATTCAATAAATAAGGTGAATCTTTTGGTATAAGGAATTCTACGAGGGTCATTCAATAAATAAGGTGAATCTTTTGGTATAAGGAATTCTACGAGGGTCATTCAATAAATAAGGTGAATCTTTTGGTATAAGGAATTCTACGAGGGTCATTCAATAAATAAGGTGAATCTTTTGGTATAAGGAATTCTACGAGGGTCATTCAATAAATAAGGTGAATCTTTTGGCATTAGGAATTCTATGAGGGTCATTCAATAAATAAGGTGAATCTTTTGGTATAAGGAATTCTACGAGGGTCATTCAATAAATAAGGTGAATCTTTTGGTATAAGGAATTCTAATACAGATAGAAGCTTACTTTTTTTTTTCCTTTACTGCTTTTTCAAAGGGATTTAATTTTTTTTTGCAGATTGAAAAAAAAAATTTGAGAGTTTTGGAGATTAACAAAAATGGCCAACCAAGAAGCATGCTCAAGGATTGAACAGAGGCCACTTATCAAGTTTTTGGTTGCTGAAGGGTGCAAACTAGTTGAAATTCATAGGAGAATGTCAACTGTGTATGGTGCCACATGTTTCAGCCCCAAAAAGTGGGCCAAATTGTTTAAAGAATTTTGAAGGTTACGATGAAGTCAAAAGTGCTGTGAGCAATTGACTGAGACATCAGTCCAAAGATTTTTACACTGAGTGAATACGGAAGCTTGTGCACTGATGGGAAAAGTGTGTGACACTGCTGGAAGACTACGTTGAAAAATAAAAATTAAAAAAAGGTAAGCTTCTATCTGTATTAAAAAAATTCACCTTAGAAAAATTCACCTTATTTATTGAATGACCCTCATAGTTTAAACTCTGTGGAAGATTAATTCTACAATGTTGTTCAGTCAGTGAATGACCATACATTATACATGTTTAGGTGAACACGTCTCTTTCAATACATGACTGACAATGCAGAATATTTTTTCTGTAGTAGGTTTTCTTTACTTTCTGTGGCAGACTGGTTGCCAACCTAGGCTATAAAACTCTGTGTGTCCTGCTATTCACAACATATGTGATACATGCTTGAGCAAACAAATCCCTTTCAATTCATGTCTAAGTAGAAGATATTTCCACACTAAGTTGCCACTTCTTTTTGTAGAAGACTGGTTGCCAACCAAGGCTATAGAACCTTGTGTGTCCTACTATTGACAACATATGTGATACATGCTTGAGCAAACATGTCCCTTTCAATTCATGTCTAAGTAGAAGATTTTTCCACAGTAGGTTGCCTTTTCTTTTTGCAGAAGACTGGTTGCCAACCAAGGCTACAGAACCCTATTCAATGGGAGAAAAGATGGATTGATAACATTCGAAAGGGTGTCTGTGTGAAAGTGAGTGTAACAAACCTGACTGGAATTTGAACTCTTTTCTCTGATTTCTCATTCCAAGTTGATATCCATCATACGGCAATGCACATCCTCACTAACAATTTCTCGTTCACTAATGACGTTGTTAGTGATAAAGAAATAAGAAATTTGCAAGTTAAAATTCCAGTTTATAAAATCTATAAAAATGTTTAACCAGATCCGTCAATCAATTATGAATACTTAAAGGATGCAACGGAAAATGATCCAAAAACCTCAGTCAGCGTACAAGCAGCAAATATCAAACTCTGATTGAAACTATTGTAAAGGAATTAAGAGCAACTCGTGAAAAAGAATAAACTTAATAAAGACCAGCATGTATTATGATTACCATTAATAAATTGATTCATTTGTTATTCATGTCATAACTTATGATGGGAAATAAGATGAAATTTGAGAAAAGGTTTTTGCATAATAATCAGAAAAAAATTTGGACAATAGAGGAAGAACTAAAACGCTTTAAATTCTACATTTTTTTCAGAAAGGTTACTTAGTGAATTAATAGTGGGTTATTATATCATTAGAAACAAGAGTGGCTTATTATTTTGTAGGAAATAAGAGTGGATCATTACATAATGAGAAGTAAGAGTGGTTAATACATAACAAGAAATAAGAGTGGTTTATTATATCATATGAAATAAGATTGGGTTATTACATTATAAAAAATAAGAGTAGGAGTAGATTATTACATTATGAAAAATAAGAGTAGGAGTAGATTATTACATTATGAAAAATAAGAGTAGGAGTAGATTATTACATTATAAAAAATAAGAGTAGGAGTAGATTATTACATTATGAAAAATAAGAGTTGGTTATTATATTATAAAAAATAAGAGTAGGAGTAGAGTATTACATTATGAAAAATAAGAGTAGGAGTAGATTATTACATTATGAAAAATAAGAGTAGGAGTAGATTATTACATTATGAAAAATAAGAGTTGGTTATTACATTATAAGAAATGAGAGTGGGTTATATCATAAGAAATGAGAATGGTTTTTTATATAAGAAATAAGAGTGGGTTATTACATCATAAAAAATAAGAGTAGGAGTAGATTATTACATTATGAGAAATAAGAGTTGGATATTACCTTATAAGAAATGAGAGTGGGTTATATCATAAGAAACGAGAACAGTTTTTTACATGTGTTATGGGGAAACACACCTATTCCTCAGATAATGATCTCCCCCTCCTACATTAATAAGAGTTAACAGGAAGTCCTTGAGAAGTTCATAGGAGTTCTTTAGACTTCTATTTGAGTTCAGTAGAACTACTAGGCAGTTGTCATTAGTTGGCAGTTAGCCGAATACTAAGGAGTCAGCTTTCAGTGGAAGATTACCAAGTTCCTAACATTTTGGGTACGTTAAGTCGATTAGAAACCAACATAGCCCAATTATAACTATCAGTGCAAAAACTACTCCACAACAACATGATAAGAATTAAGTGTGGATTATTACATTATAAAAAATAAGAGTGGTTTGTTTGATTATGAAACATAATAATGGGTTATTCTATCATGGAAAATAAGAGTGGGTTATTACGTCATAAGAAATAAGAGTGGGTTATTATATCAGATGAAGTAAAAGTTGGTATTACATCATAAGAAATAAGAGGGGTTATTGAATCATAGGAACTAAAAGTGTGTTATTACATCATAAGAAAAAGAAGTGGGTTATTACATCATGAGAAAAGAGTTGATTCTATTATAGAAAATGTAAGTGGGTTATTATATCATGAGAAAAGAGTTGATTCTATTATAGAAAATGTAAGTGGGTTATTATATCATGAGAAAAGAGTTGATTCTATTATATAAAATGTAAGTGTGTTATTATATCATGAGAAAAGAGTTGATTCTATTATAGAAAATGTAAGTGTGTTATTATATCATGAGAAAAGAGTTGATTCTATTATAGAAAATGTAAGTGTGTTATTATATCATGAGAAAAGAGTTGATTCTATTATATAAAATGTAAGTGTGTTATTATATCATGAGAAAAGAGTTGATTCTATTATAGAAAATGTAAGTGGGTTATTATATCATGAGAAAAGAGTTGATTCTATTATAGAAATGTAAGTGGGTTATTATATCATGAGAAAAGAGTTGATTCTATTATAGAAAATGTAAGTGGGTTATTATATCATGAGAAAAGAGTTGATTCTATTATAGAAATGTAAGTGGGTTATTATATCATGAGAAAAGAGTTGATTCCATTATAGAAAATGTAAGTGGGTTATTATATCATGAGAAAAGAGTTGATTCCATTATAGAAAATGTAAGTGGGTTATTATATCATGAGAAAAGAGTTGATTCTATTATAGAAATGTAAGTGGGTTATTATATCATGAGAAAAGAGTTGATTCCATTATAGAAAATGTAAGTGGGTTATTATATCATGAGAAAAGAGTTGATTCCATTATAGAAAATGTAAGTGGGTTATTATATCATGAGAAAAGAGTTGATTCTATTATAGAAATGTAAGTGGGTTATTATATCATGAGAAAAGAGTTGATTCTATTATAGAAAATGTAAGTGGGTTATTATATCATGAGAAAAGAGTTGATTCTATTATAGAAAATGTAAGTATGTTATTATATCATGAGAAAAGAGTTGATTCTATTATATAAAATGTAAGTGTGTTATTATATCATGAGAAAAGAGTTGATTCTATTATAGAAAATGTAAGTGGGTTATTATATCATGAGAAAAGAGTTGATTCTATTATAGAAATGTAAGTGGGTTATTATATCATGAGAAAAGAGTTGATTCCATTATAGAAAATGTAAGTGGGTTATTATATCATGAGAAAAGAGTTGATTCCATTATAGAAAATGTAAGTGGGTTATTATATCATGAGAAAAGAGTTGATTCTATTATAGAAATGTAAGTGGGTTATTATATCATGAGAAAAGAGTTGATTCTATTATAGAAAATGTAAGTGGGTTATTATATCATGAGAAAAGAGTTGATTCTATTATAGAAAATGTAAGTGGGTTATTATATCATGAGAAAAGAGTTGATTCTATTATAGAAAATGTAAGTGGGTTATTATATCATGAGAAAAGAGTTGATTCTATTATAGAAAATGTAAGTGGGTTATTATATCATGAGAAAAGAGTTGATTCTATTATAGAAAATGTAAGTGGGTTATTATATCATGAGAAAAGAGTTGATTCTATTATAGAAATGTAAGTGGGTTATTATATCATGAGAAAAGAGTTGATTCTATTATAGAAAATGTAAGTGGGTTATTATATCATGAGAAAAGAAAAGTTGATTCTATTATAAAAAATGTAAGTGGGTTATTATATCATGAGAAAAGAGTTGATTCTATTATAGAAAATGTAAGTGGGTTATTATATCATGAGAAAAGAGTTGATTCTATTATAGAAAATGTAAGTGGGTTATTATATCATGAGAAAAGAGTTGATTCTATTATAAAAAATGTAAGTGGGTTATTATATCATGAGAAAAAAGAATGGTTTATTACATTATAAGAAATGAAATTTGCTTTTATATCATCAGAAATAAAAGTGAGTTATTACATCACAATCATGCAGTATAATGTAATTTTACTTTCACATTGTTCATATCACAAGTTTTTACATTGTCTTGTGAATCTAAAATTCTGATTTTGTTTTATGACGGTTGGAGAATATTTCTGCTGTAGTTTGTTCCATTCAGTCTGTCGTCATCACCTCTGTTTATATCAGGCTGTGCAGATGCTTGATCCGGAGAGATATTAATACTGTTATTATTTCTAATGTTATTGTTAATAATATTATTGGGATTGGGTGGGCTGAAGCAGCCTTTGAGATTTCACTTGCCCTATCAACTCAGTCGATTAAAAACTTAAATGAGCGATTAAAGTTTATTGCTTTACTTGCTCGTGGTCGATAAAAATCTCACATTGAAACGCGTCCTTTCAAATACAGAAAAAGGAATTCTGATTCCTTTTACAATCCAAAAGTTTGCCATTGAAGATTCACAAGTTACTTAGAATGACCTACAATGACATTATTGAACTCTTTAGTCTTATGCATGGCACTTGATTTACTTTAAAATGTGTGGTTAAACAAAAGACAGTGACATCTCGCAATCATCAAAGCAAGATCTGATAAATAGAATTTAGATTAACAAGCTCCTCTCCTGCTTTTATCATCCCAGTCAATGTAAACATTCATTAAATTAACTCTTCCAGAGTGGAGCCAAAATGTCTCTGTCACCCAGATTAAAGACGCTCACAGATTTTTAGAAACTCATTTGGAAAAATATTATCCTTGAATCAACATCTATATTTCCTCCTTGCTTACAAATAGTAAAAACAAACATTTGAAAGAAAGAAAAAAAATATGCATACTTCTTTCAACCATGCACCAAAAAACAAATTATACAAGTAAGTAATTATTTATAGAAAATCGTTGATAATATCAGATTTGTTATTTTTTATCATCTATAATATGGAGGTAGTAGTCAAACAGAAGAAAGAAACTATGCATTTAGGTACCTCCACTCAAATGCCCCCCACCCCACAAAAAAAACAGTATATCATGAAAATAAAAGGTCTCAAACTTAATAAAAACAAAGTTTTATCATTTATTTAAACTTATTTATAAATGTCTGTGTGTGTGTGTGTGTGTGTATGTGTGTGTGTCTGTTACTTATAGACTCCAAAATGGCTGAACCGATTTTCTTGAAAATTTACACAGCTGTACTATAAGTGTCTGTGAGTGTTCTTAGCTAGGTTTTGTGTCGAGGTACCCCTGATAAATATCGAAAATTGATAATCGAAAAAAATCGGGTTATAGAAGGAGTGGTCAGATTTTAATCAAATTTGATACACTCATAGACAAAGACATAAGAAATGATATTCAGAAGTTTCAAGGTTGAAGTTCTTACAATAGTGCAAAAAATTGATAATATATATATATATATATATATAAAAGGCAAGATGTTTGTGTGTGCGTCTGTTTATCTGCCTGTATGTCTGTATTTTTTCAGCCCTTTTATTTTAGTTTTTGCTTTGGGTTTGGCTCTAAGTAGGTATAATTGTAGTTCTTAGTCTCAGCCATGATATCATTTACTGAGAGGACTTATTTAGCCTGCAAAATTCAGTTTACGACGAAAAAAGGTTATTTGATATTGATACCAGGAAATCAAAATTTGACTTATATCCATTCATTTTTTTTCAGTCTACGGTTTTGCTTTAACTGGAAACAACTATTGCTTTTTAGTCTTTCATGCCAACATCGAAAGAGTCTGAGCTCCAGGACCATGGATTAGTTTTAAAGCTTTCATTACATCCGAGCAACGCCGGGCCATAATGCTAGTCAAATTATAAATCATATTTATGATTATTAGGATCGGGTGGTCTGAAGTAATTATCAAGTCCAAGATAATGTTTAACAAAGATCGCCTCGCTAGCAAGTAATCTTGTTGGCATTGCACTGCTGATAAATTTCTTTTCTACATCCTATGTTTTAATGTGTAACGCAGCTCAATGTAGACTATGCTATTTTATGGCATGTTCTAGTGCATTTATCAGCACCCAATTTTTTTGTTTTCTTATGTTCATTCCTGGGCCAAGAAATTGGTATCCCAGTATATGATATTCTATGTAATAACAAAATAATTTTGCTGTTTACAGTCATAATGCCATGATTCAAAGTAATCTGATCTATTGTAAAGATCCTTGAAAAAGGGTTGGTCCATCATACCATTACAGTAAGTAATCCTGACTTGGCATCTCAACTGCAGTCACTTTCTCACTGCTATGACATGGCTTCTCTCTGCCTTTTCTATAAATGGCAACTGCTCTGATGAGCTCTTTACCTGGCACCCCTTCCCTATGAATTCAAGTGTGCTACAAGATTGGCATCTAGGTTCCACCCTTTTATCATTGAAGTAGTTAAATATAATTGCCACTTCATCTCCAACAGTTTCTTTTCATGCACTTCCTGCCTGAGGAACTCCCTTCTGTTTATTTGCTTTCCTGATAGCTACAATTTCCAAAATTGAAATGCAACATCAGTTGCCATCTTTTATCTTCTTCAATCCTGTTTCACCCTTTCTCCAATACCCTTTGTACCCAGTTTTTCTCTTCTCTGATAGCAACAATCTCCAAAAATTGAAATGCAACATCAATTGCCATCTTCTATCTTCTTGAATCCTGTTCATCTTTTATCCTTTCTTCAATACCCTGCAGTTTTTTTCTCTTCCCGGATAGCTACAATCTCTAAAAATTGAAATACAACGTCAATTGCTTATCTTCAATGAATCCCATTCATCTTTTATCCTTTCTCTGTATCCAGTCTTTTCTATTTCCTGATAGCTACAATCTCCAAAAATTGAAATGCAACATCAATTGCCATCTTCTATCTTCATGAATATCTACAGCTATATTGTGTTGAATACACTGGTTCCCATCCGATCACCGAAGTTAAGCAACATCGAGCCTGGTCAGTACTTAAATGGGTGACCATTTGGGAATACCAGGTGCTGTAAATGTATGGACCAAGAATGGTCCACTGGTCCTCAAGGTTTGGGGGTTGGGTGCAGGTCTAACAACCCTGCCCCGTAAAAAAACAGTTTGTTACAGAAACAGCAACAAAAAGTTGCTACCCTATGCACCATCCGGGTCTGATGGATAAATGATGATGATCTTCATGAATCCCATTCATCTTTTATCTTTTCTTCTCAATGCCCCTGTATGCAGTCTTTTCTCTCACTGTAACTCCCTTTACATTAGTAGCAGTCCCACCTTGCTAGGGGTGAAATGATTAAAAAAGGAAAAAGTGTCTGACTTCCGCTGCTATACTCCATCTTTACAAGAGTGCAATCAGACCAAAACTTAAATATTGCTGTCATATCTGGGTTGGAGCCACCCAGTCCTCATTTGCCTGTCCTGATAGAATTGAAAAGCATCTACATGATCATGTGGATAATGAATTATTTTCCACCATATAATCTATTTACCACAAACAAAATATTACGAGCCTTTTACTGCTCTCTCACTATTCCTGTGATATGTGTTCTGACGAGCCTACATTTCTTAGTATCACCACACCTGACTTTTACAACTGGGACCCACCAGGCCACATCCACAAGAGTGAATCATCCCCATTCCCTTCGTATTCCAATATTAAAAAGCAAGCACTATTTGCACTGGTTTTTCACAAGAACTATGGCTTATAAAACTATCAACAGGATGTTTTCCTAATCATGTTGACCTCTCCAAGTCTATGGTTAACCATTATCTTTCTTGCATAATTCTATAAATTTCCCTTTTCCCATTGCTCATAGAATACCCTACAGTAGACTTCTACCTTGAGTGGCTCTTGGGCCTTTTATTGGGTTTGACATTAGTATTAAAGTAAAAAAATTGGATAAGAATAATTTAAAACAGTACGTTCAAGAGGAGTGACAAAGGTGATAGTTATAATTGTATGTTTTTATAGACAAACTTGTGAAGAAATTGAATGAAGAGTCTGTGTTTGAACTCAGATTTTGAATGCTGGTTATTAAAATAATTAAATGACTGAATTAAAAGCTGGCCCCATTTACATGCATTTTACTATGTACTTTAATAAGATGACTTTATAACCTTTGATTAAAGAATGACAATATAAAAAACAGTTACTTAGTGTGTAAAATGAAAGAGAAAATACGTGCCAGAACAACAATTTTCTTAAAAAGGAAGAGTCTGTGTTTGAACCCAGATTTTGAATGCTGGTTATTAAAGTAATTAAATGACTGAATTAAAAGCCGGCCCCATTTATCCTCATTTTACTATGTACTTTAATAAGATGACTTTATAATCTTTGATTAAAAAAAAACAATTATTTAGAGTGTAAAATGAAAGGGAAAGTAAGTGTCAGAACAACAATGAGAAAATTGAATGATGATAGTTAATGTAATTCATTTTATTTTCATTAAAAAACAAAATTTATGAGTTATTTAAATTAATTATGAAAAAAATAAAATTTATTAATTTTCTGGAAAAAAACATCTTTTTTTAATAAGAAAGTAATTGATGGATGTGCAATGTAGTGCAGTGGATATCGGCTCGGAACGAGAAATTGGAGAGCTAAGTTTGAATTCCAATTGAATTCATTACATTGACTTACGCACAAATACCCTTGGGAAAGCTATTAATCCGTCTCTTCCCTCTAGCTATGGGTCAAATAACAGGACAGATTGGATTCTATAGCCTTCTATAGAACCAGTCTACCACAGAAAATAATGGCAACCTACTGCAGGAAAATCTTTTGCCCAGTCAGTCATGTCTGTTTCGAGACATGATCGCCCAAGCGTGTATCACGTATGGCACTTAACTGACTGATCTAGATAAAAGAATTGAACAGCAGGAAAGATTGGGTTCTATAGCCTTGGCTGGCAACCAGTTTATCACAGAAAGTAATAGCAACCAACTGCGGGAAAATCTTCTACCCAGTCAGTCATGTCTCTTTCGAGACATGATCGTCCAAGCGTGTATCACGTATAGCATTTAACTGACTGATCTAGATAAAAGAATTGAACAGTAGGAAAGATTGGGTTCTATAGCCTTGGCTGGCAACCAGTTTATCACAGAAAGTAATAGCAACCAACTGCGGGAAAATCTTCTACCCAGTCAGTCATGTCTCTTTCGAGACATGATCGTCCAAGCGTGTATCACGTATAGCATTTAACTGACTGATCTAGATAAAAGAATTGAACAGCAGGACAGATTGGGTTCTATAGCCTTGGCTGGCAACCAGTTTATCACAGAAAGTAATAGCAACCAACTGCGGGAAAATTTTCTACCCAGTCAGTCTTGTCTCTTTCGAGACATGATCGTCCAAGCGTGTATAACGTATAGCACTTAACTGACTGATCTAGATAAAAGAATTGAACAGCAGGACAGATTGGGTTCTATAGCCTTGGCTGGCAACCAGTTTATCACAGAAAGTAATAGCAACCAACTGCGGGAAAATTTTCTACCCAGTCAGTCACGTCTCTTTCGAGACATGATCGTCCAAGCGTGTGCCACGTATGGCACTTTAACTGACTAAATCGATAATTGTGAAAGTGAAAATAGATGCAAACAATTTTGATGTATAAAGAGTTAAATAACTAACTGAAATAATGTGTATAGTTTATAAAAAAAAATATTTATGAAAAAGTGAAGATTAAATGATAATAGTAATTTTATAAGGAATTAATTAATATCTCTAGTAGAAAGATCTGATACTGTTATTCGAAAAAAAAAAGTCCGGGAATATTAAAGAAAGAGAAAAAGAAAAAGTAGTTAATTTAAAGGGGAAATAACTGCGGACTGTTATGAAACTTTCCATTTTCTCCGGCATCCACACACGCACCCATACGCGCACGTAAACATGGCGTGTGGAAGCAGCGCTACATTTTTCCTAGCGCTGATCGTCTACCTCGGAACGATTGCAACTCTGGTAGATGGCAAGATATTTACTAGTTTCAAACCGAAAGACAACACATTCATTCTCCGAGCCAGTTCTGGCCCTCTTAAGGACCAGGTGAGCCATTTGACGGCCCGTTTTCGGAGAGATGCATCTGCTGCTAAGAACAACAACAATAATAATACGATGACGACGATGACATCTCGACCGACGGCTACAACCATCGATCACCATCGCCAACAAGAAGAGAATATTAATAACAATGCGGAAAATAACGGTAATTCCGATTCTAATGGACCCCTGGAATCTCCCGACTTGCCAACTCCGACCGCGGCAAATCCAACTCTAATTACCAGTTTTGTCAATTTACCTGACTGGAATCACAACGAAGCGATCGTACATTGGTCTGGAAACAAAAGTAATGTAGGTACTTTTTTGTGCTTTTATTTACTTTTCCCAACTGTGTGTGTTAAAAATGTTTTCGTAAATGTTTACCCAAGTAAACTACACTTTCTCTCTATCTTAATCCCCTTTTTTTTTTTATCTACTTTATCATCGGGGATTTAAGGTTTAAAAATTAGTACTAGAAATCCATTTCCATATCCCAATGAGTCAAGTAAGAAAAAGAAAAGAAAGAAAGATCGTATTTATTTATTATTGGTGTTAATTTCAGTATTTTTTTTTTTTAATAACTTTTTAAAGCCTCTTTAGTCTTTTGTCCCGATTTTTTTCTCAATTTTTTAATTTAAAAGGTAAAAAAAAAGTGTTTATTTTCCGTTATTGTGCCACACATTCACTTTAGCAGGTAACCCACCTGTAGATTGGCTTTCCTCTTTTTTTTTTTTATTTGTTCTCTGTTTTTCTCTCTCCTTTTACAGAACATGTGGCTTTCTTTATCGTTGCTTTTAAATTTTCGATACCGAAAAATGTTTTGGTCCACGTGTTTTTTTTTTCTTTCTTTCTTTCTTTTTAATTCTAAGCTATCTTTTGAAATTCTGCGATGTCTAATTTGCATCTGTTAGAAATAAATATTTGGACCTTTTTCGTGCAGAATGTTTATTGTTTACATTTACGATTTTAACTTGCATTTTTTTTCGACGCATTTTTTTAAAACATGAATAAAAAAAGTTGAAAAACTAAACAAACACCAAATTATTTTTTTTTGTGTGTGTGTTCATTAAAAAAAAAAGTATGGACCAAGTTATTAATTTTGGAATAAGTTGCTGAATCCGAATCGTAAATAAAATTAAAAATACTCTCTAGTTTCATTTTCATTAGAAAAAGAAAAAAAAAACAGTTCTGTTTTTTCCTCCTTTTTAAAAATTAATTTTTACTTACCTCATCTAATGATTTTACATCCGCACGATTGTTTAATGTTTATTGTTTACAATTATCTTTAAAAAATCATTTCTCGGTTTGTTTTTGTTTTAAAAAAGAAACAAACAAATAAACACTGTTATATTCGCTGTGTCAACTTGATGTTTTTTAAACAAACTTGGATTTTTAGTTCATTTTTTGATTTGATTGTTACTAAAAAAAAGCTAGTCTTTGGAATTAGTCAAGTCAGTGTTTGTTTCTTTGTCAATAAAGTTATATAGACAGTCCCATCATTTTTTAAAATTGTGAACTTTAAACTTTTGAATGCTTTTTGTTTACTGAAAGTGCTGGAAGCGGATAACAAAACAAGGGAATTTAAATCTGTTTTAAACAAATTTCCCTGTTTCACTTTCCCCCTTGACATTAGTTGTTCACAGATTTTGTTTTTTTTTTTCATTAAAAAAAAAAAAGAAAAAAAAGGCAAGTGGTAGGAATTTGACTTCCAATTTTCCTGCTTCTGCCTAAATGTTGAGTTTTTAAATTTAAACTCTTTTAGTCTTTTTTAATTTTTTTTTAATTTTTTTAAATCGAAAAATTCTGGCATATTATTGGAAAATGCTTCTAATGTAAAAGGGAATTTATTTAGAACTGTTTTTTTTTTTTAAATTACTTTGTAATAAATGTTTTGTTGAAGGTTTTTTTTAGTTTGTTTGTGTGTGTGTGTGTGTGTGTGTGTGTGTGTGTGTGTGATAATATTTCCAACTCTAGAGCTGGAATCAATTTGATTTTGATGACTTCATTTTCTTAATAAAACTAAAGTTGCTTTCATTGTGGCATAGTGGTTATGTCGCTGGTATTTCGACTGCTTCGTGGTTTTTTAAATTTTTTTTATCATAAACTAAACTAGAACTAAAAAATTAATTTTTATTATTTATTTCAATTAAACACAACAATTTTTTTATGACAGTCGTGCTGGGCACCTCGGTTTGGTGGTGAATGGTTAGCAAGCTTGTCTCGCAGAAACGAATTACAACTGTGTAAGTGAGTTCGATCCTCACTGAGTACCTCATACTTCCGTCCTTGTTTCACAGTTACGTGGGGCGTAGGAAATCAATTATTATATAGATGTGTATGTGTTACTGTAAGTGTAGTTTGATACAATTTGTCAATATTGGAGGGCGGGGACAAAACAATTCTTTCTCCCGATCTCTCTTCGTCCACATCGCAATCTGTCTCATTTTTACAAAGCAAAGGGACGGTTCATGAAATTTTTGTAAAGTACTAATTACAAACACATATACAATCATCAAACATTCGGTGTGGATTTTATCATTGTTTTTTGTATTTTTTAAAACTTTCTAAATATTTTTGTATTTTGTAGGCATCATTTTTAGTTAGATCCTAGGTGGGTCATTTTTTATGTCTGGTCGAATTAATCATTAAATGAAATACTGAATGGGGACAAACAAACTTGGAATTGGTGATTAAAAATAAATCATTTGAAAATTGTAAGTTTCAGTCAACCTAAGCTTTTAATTTGAAAGATAATTTTATTTATTTAAAATTTTACTGTAGAAAATTTTTTTAAAAATATTTAAATTTATTTAAGGATAAAAAACAAACAAACCTGTGTAAAAAAAAAAAAAAGCACAGACTTTCAGAAACACTTAAACTTAAAACGTCCTTTTTAATTTTTTATGCTTTTATTTTGGATGGAACTGTGGCGCTAATATTTCTTTTTAACGATTTGGGGAATATATTTTTTTAATTTGATATTTTTTTACTTATCTTTTTATAGGATACTGTTTGGTACGTTAGATTCAACCACTTTTTTTTTTACTGTGTAAACTTGTAAAACGCCAACGGCTTGGCTGAGACGTGTTTTTTAGGTTTGTGAAAAAAAGACATATAAAAGTACCGTTCGCTATGGTGAAAAACTTAAAATGAAAAATCATTTTGTTAAAGAAAGGGGGAAAAAAGTTCTATATATATTTTATTTTTATAGCCACAAAAATCGATAGCTTTTTTTCTTTAGTTTTTTCGAGGTTGTGAATTCGTTCCGAGCAAAATAAAATTTCGTCTTCCTTGTATTTTTCGATTGGTAGGTGTGTTTCCATTTTTAAAGATGCATTTAGGTTGAACGGATTGAATTATTACTTTTTTTTAATTAACTTTTATTTTTAGACCAGGTGATTTACTTTAAGGGCGGACCTGAAGCAGACTACCACCACGTTTAATTTCGTTGTTTTTCATTTTTTTTTTTTTTGTTACTTTTTTCAGCGCAGTCCTATCGATTGTTACTTAAACTTTCCGATTATTAAAAAAAAAATAATTGAAAAATTACAATATTTAAACAAATTTGGCCGGGGGATCAAATTATCATAAAACGTTAAAGTAAAATCGATCCTCCATTTTCAAATCACTCGCGTTGGGGTCGCTTTGTTTATGTTAATTTCGTTGTTTTTCATTTTCTTTTATTTTTTCAGCGCAGGTCTATAGATGTTTAATTAAACTTTCCGATTATCAAAAACATTTTTGAAAAATTCAAATATTTAAACAAATATGTGGGAGAGGGGGTCAGTTTCTCGTACAAAGTTAAAGTAAAAAGTAAATCGATCTTCCATTTTTAATCCAAATAAAAAGTTGTATGGTCCCTCCCTATTGTTTAAATATTGAAATTTTTGCAAATTTTTTTTATCATTCGTACAGTTTAAGGTGTTAAAGATAATATTGCACTGAAAAAATTCCAAATAATTTTGATAATGAACACATTTCTGAGGTGGCGGTAATGTCGTACCGGCGACTGGTTTCAAAATAGAGGCTCGATTTAAACCTTGTATGAGAAACTGATCCCCCACCAGAAAATGTTTAAATATTGAAATTTTTCAAAATATTTTGCAATCGTAAAGCTAAGGGGTAATCGATAGGACTGCGCTGAAAAAAGTAACAAAAAATGAAAGTGGATATCGGCTCGGAACGAGAAACCGGAGAGCCGAGTTCGAATTCCAGTTGAATCCATTGTATTCACTTACGCGCAAATACCCTTGGGAAAGGTATTAATCCATCTATTCCTTCCAGTTATGGGTTAAATAGCAGGACAGATTGGGTTCTATAGCCTTGGTCGGCAACCAGTCTACCGCAGAAAGCAATGGCAACCTACTGCGGGATAATCTTCTGCCCAGTCAGTCATGTCTCTTTCGAGACATGATCGCCCAAACGTGTATCACGTATGGCACTGACTGACTGACAGTCTGCTTCCGGTCCGCCACTACAAGTTTTTTGTTGACTCTTTGTTTAACCATTGAAAAACAGAATGATCAAACTGAGTTCCTCAACAAAGAGACTACTTAATTCATCACTTTTTTTAGTTTATAATTTTTATTGTAGAACTCCAAACTTTGAAGAAACTTTTTTATTTTTTTACATTCAAGTCTTCTGTGGTTTAAATTTATTTATCACTTCCACCCCCCAACCAAAAAAAATGACACTGACAGTAAAGTTTAACTCGGTGAAATTCACTGAAAATGAAAATAAAATCTTCAATTTGAAATTAATATTACATGCTAATTGATCGAGTAATTTATGATGAAACTAAAAGCAAATTTTGATGGGTTGTCTCCGAATTTCTCTTTCTCACGCATTACATTTCTTTTTTAATATCTGTGTCTGTAAAATTACCACATTTTCTTTCTCTCTCTCTCTTTTTACAAGTTTCATTGTTTGAAAACCGACCTAAAGTTTCATCTAATCAAACATCAGAAGAGAAATAATATCTTTTAACCTAACAGTATTTTTTTTTTTGTTATTATTATCATTTTTTGTACAATCCACCCCAAGACAAAAGTGTCTTTATTAATTTGAAGATGATTGCTAATTGAAATTTTACTTCTCAGCGAAATTCTATCAATATTTGCTGGTAGCATATATCATCAGTGAGCACTTTCTTTAATTAATACATTTTTTTAGTTAAGGGAACGAAAACAATCAGTTTGATTACGTAAACCCATACTCTCGAATAGTTGATTGGGTTGGTTGGAGTCTGCACTGATTTGAGCTGACAAGCTGTTGACTATTATTTATTTATTTAGGTGTCTGTATAATTCTCAAGTACAAACAAATGACTCCCAACAAAAATCCATTGGAGCGTTTTAAAATTTTGTTTGATTCCTCTGTTGGTCATATGCCGACAAGCTTAAATCTTTTACCATATGATGATAAATCCAGATTCCAAACGAAGAGATATTGGTGTATGTATGACGCGAGAGAGAAAGAAAGAAAGAGAGAGAGAGAGTATATCGTGTAAAATATTCTGAACAGAGAAATTACTTGCATGTGCGTTGTGGTACAGTGGATATCGGCTCAGAACGAGAAATCAGGGAGCCGAGTTCGAATTCCAGCTGAATCCGTTGTATTCACTTACGCGCAAATACCCTTGGGAAAGGTATTAATCCGTCTCTTCCTTCCAGTTATGGGTTAAATAGCAGGACAGATTGGGTTCTATAGCTTTTGGTCGGCAACCAGTTTATCGCAGAAAGTAATGGCAACCTACTGCGGGATAATCTTCTGCCCAGTCAGTCATGTCTCTTTCGAGACATGATCGCCCAAGCGTGTATCACGTGTGGCACTTAACTGACTGACCTTGAAAATTCACATTCTAAATAGTTTTTTATTATTATTATTTCCCTCTCTCTTGGGTTTGAACACCGCCCTTGGGCTTTAACGAGAAATACGCAATTTAATATCCATCATATACCGGTTGAAGGGATCATGTAAAAACTAATATATTCCTATTTTTTCCTCTTTCTCTTTTCCCTTCAAGTAAGCTTTGTTTGGTCTGTCACAAATTCAAAGGAGTGAGGTATTTGGAGATCGAACATGCTGCACAGATTAGCTTGCTAATTATCTCAGTTATAGCCACTTGTGACCTGAGTTACTATGTAACTATTGATTTTTTTCTTACAGACAAACAAATGTGTAGAAAGTACGTTGCGTTTTCAGTTTTTTCTCAAATACCTATATTATTGACTTTTTATTTATTTCATCTTATTTCTGTAGTATTTTATCTTTATCCCCAAAGCGATTTCCTCCAAATCACCATTAGGCAGTGCGGATTATGAATTATCTAATAAACTAAAAATCTAATCTGACGATTCTTAGGTGTCCAACTGTATACCTAACTGATTATTTTATTTTAACTGATTATTATGGTGATTTTTACCAAGCGTAACGTAGATGTGGCACAAGGTCGAAAGTATGGAGCACCTAGTGAGGATCTAACTCGCTACTCAGTCGTAATTGTTCCAGCGAGGAAAGCTTGTTAACCATTACACTGACATCACGTCAAAGTGCCCCTTAACAATTACGTCAAGTGAAGACAAACCGATTTACTGAAATAAAGATGAAGAAATGAGTCCGTGAAATTTTTATAGATTTTTCTTTTAACGGGTTATCAACCTTTTGCAGGTTATTTTAAACCGGAAAAAAATTTTTTTGCAGTGTTAGAAACTTTTTGAAATGATGATAATTTACTGATACAACTTCTGCTAATTAACCCAGGAGTATATTAAGGAGTATAAGTGAATTCATACATTTTTGAAGTGGAAATAACGAACCCGACTGGAATTGGAACTCGGCTCTCCGATTTCCAATTCCGAGTCGTTATCCACACCATCCGCACATCTAAAGTCAGTGAAGGATTTATCGACAGTGCTTCATCTAAGGAATCCGAGTAATTTCTGTCTGTTAAATTAAATCGAAATTCTTTACAAAAGCAAAACAAATCGAATAATCACGAATTCAGAACATTTCCCTTTCAAAAGTCAGCCGCACTTGTAAAAGTTTTAAATAATCTTGAACATGCCATGTCTCCTAAAAACGCTGGCGATCATGGTTCTCCACAACTTCCTATCCATATCTTCTTCTTCATGTGCCGTATGCCTTCAGGATGTAGGCGATCGTGGACTTTCACTTGGCTCTGTCTCTTGTCGCTCTCAAAGTTCTTCCCCTTGGTATCTCTCACAAACCCCGTTCTGCCATCTATTTGCTCAGGCCTATCAAGTAGGTCGCGCGCTGCTTTCCTTTGTCTCTTTTGCCTTCTATTGGTCCGGTGAGTATTAAATTCTCCAAGCCCACATTCTCAGAAACCTCATCTGTCCCTTCCTTAAGTTAAGTATGAGTTTTCTCCTCGTTTCCACCCACTCCAACACCTCATCGTTAATTACGTGCTCAGTCCAAGTTATCCTCAGCATCCTTCTGTAATACCACATTTCTGCTGCCTCAAGCCTCTCCTTCATTCTTGAGGAGATCGGCCAACATTTACTTGCATACAGAAGGATAAACATCACATAGCAATCTAGCGCTCTTTTCTTTGTTTCCAACGAGATTTTCCCGTCTTTCAGTACCCTGGTTAGCTTTTGAAATGCGTCCTTGGCCATGCCAGTGTGACTTTGGATCTCAATTTCGTACTTCCCTTAACAGGTATTTAAATTTCTTTACTTGTTTTATTTTAGTTTCTCCGACCTGTAGTTGACATTTTGGGATTTTCTTTTTGCTGATGACCATACATTCAGTTTTTCTTGAAGTTTATCCTTAGTCCTTTCTTCTCGCTTTCTCTTGTTACCTTCTGTAGGAGGTCCTGCATTCTCCTTTCCATGTCTACTTCGGCACCGTATCATCTGCGTATCTTACATTGTTGAGATTGTAGCTGCCAGTGATGAATCTTAGCAAAGGTTTTATTTCTCTCAGAATTGTTTCACTGTATAAGTTGAATAGATCCGGTGAGAAAACACACCCTTCTCTTACGCCCCTTTCTATTTTTGTCTACCTGCTAAATTCACTTCCTATCCGTTCGCAAGCGGTTTGCTACCAATATATATTCTTGATTATCCTAACATCTTTTTTGAAAATGTCGAGGTTGTCGAGAATCTCTATCAAATCTTTGTGGTGTACTTTGTCAAACGCCTTTGCGTCGTCTGTAAAGCAGAGATAGAGGTCCTTCTGCATTTCTATTGCTCTTTCAGACAGCATTCTGAGCATTAATATCGCATTCCTTGTTCCGGTATCTTTAACAAAGCCACACGGTTCTTGTCCTATCGCTGGGTCGATTTTATCGCGCGCTCTGTTCATCAGAATCCGGATGATGAGCTTTGTTATGTGGCTCATTAAGCTGATTGTTCGGTTCACATTCCTTTGCACTTGGCTTCTTAGTGCTATGAACATCGATCTGCTTAGGTCCTCCGGTATATTGCCGCTGTTGTAGATTTAATTTATTATTTATGTGAGCCTGTCTATGCTAAAGTCTTCCAAGGGCATCAACATCTCTATTACAATCCCATCGGGTTTTACTGCTTTATTTCTGTCCAATTTGACCATTGCCGATTCCACTTCGGTTTTTAATATTTCTGGCCCATCCGTATTTTTGTGTATTTTTAGTTACTTTCTCTTGTCGTGTCACCAAATATACTCATCCCACTTCTGAAGTATTTTTTCTTTTTCTTGTATTTATGGCTCAACGACAAAGTCTTCTAGGGACATCATCATCTCTATTACAATTCAGGTTTTGCTGCTTTATTTCTGTTCAATTTGGCCATTGCCGATTCCATTTCGGTTTTTAATATTTCTGGTCTATCCGTATTTTTGTGTATTGTTGGTTACTCTCTTTTGGCGTGGAAGAGATCAGCAATATACTCATCCCATCTCTGAAGCATTTCTTTCTTTTTTTAGTATGAGAATACCGTCCTTCGCTTTTATACATCCTGTTGTTGAGCAGGTCTTTTGTCCTGTTAGTTCCTTTACTTTTTTATGCATATCACCGTTATTTGTTGTGCTCAGTCTCTCTACTTCAGCACATTTGTCGTTGTGCCTGTCGGCATTTTCCCCTTATTTCCTTGTGTATTTTCTTTTATTCCCTTTCATATCTTGGCATCGTTTTTGTCTCTTTTGCATCAGATCAAGAATCTCTTCAGTGATTCACTCATTTTTTCTTTTGATGTGTTTTTTTCTTTGGGATGATGTCGCTCACCGATGTCACTAGAGCTAAACTTAGTGCGTCCCATTCTGAGCTTTTGTTTCCAACTTGTCCTTCGTATTTCGTTTTCACACTGTCCATATACATTTCCTGCAAGTTTGGGTCGTTTACGAGTCTATTATACTGCAGTCTTAGGGCTGTGTTAGGTTTCTTTAAATTGTCTTAGTTTTTAGTTTGCATAAAACTGATGTGTGGTCACTTCCGCAGTCAGCACCTGAATGGGCGTTGCAGTGAAGGACTGCATTTCTGGATCTCTTGTTGATAGTAACATAATCAATTTGGTTCTTAATTTCTCCTCCTGGACTTCTCCATGTCCATACTCTTCTTGTGTGCCCTTTGAACCAGGTGTTGGTCATTCGCTTTGCACCACTGGACCCATTTCTCAGCACGGCTATTACGGTGTCCTAGTCCAAAATTGCCAACCGTTTCACTTTCTTTCCCTTGGTCAACTTTGGCATTCAGATCTCACATGATGATTCTGATTTCTTGTAATTTGCACTGTGCCTTGGCATAATCAAGCACGGAGTAGAAGGATTCTGTTTATTCTGCCGTACTTTGTGCTGTCGGTGCATATACTATTATTACCGATATATTGAGAGGCCTCCCTTTCAGTTTAACTACTAGAATTCTTTCAGATATCTAGCAGTATCGCATTTCCTTGTGTCTTTATCCAGTATAATGCCGACTCTTTTTTTCATTATTTTCACCTTCTGCATAAATAGTTCTGTAGTTGTCACTGATGAAGTCTCCATTGTTTGGGCATCTCATTTCATGCATGCCTAAAATGTTTATGTTTAATCTAGTCATCTCCTGCTTCACGTTTTGCAGAGTTGTTTTACCATCTCTTCCACTCTCCTTCCCTTGTCCATTCACGCAAGCACGTCAGATCGGTGACCCGCTGCTTCCTCCTGTTCTTTTCGACTTCGATATATCCCGTGAGTATCAAATTTTCCAAGCCTTCCTCTCAGCATTATGTCTCCGAAATTTTAGTTGCCTCTTTCTGATTCCAAGTACAAGTGAATTTCAGCGTGCTGCTAGATTGGCGTCTAGGTCCCACTCTTTTACCGTTGAAATAGTTAAATGCAACCGCTACTTCTACTCCAACAGATTCTTTTTTTTTTCTTTTTTTTTTTTGTACTTCCCGCCTGTGGAACTCCCTTCAATTTACTTTCTCCACTGATAGCTAAAGTCTCCGAAAATTTAAATTCAACATTGTCGAATCTTGGTTAATTGTAGTTGATTTGACACGCAAGTAGATTGGTGTAATCACTTTACATGGGGAAAAACTACTGAGTGGTTTAAAGGAGATATATATATAAAGTAAATAGAGTCCACTCATGAAAATATGTTGGGCAGGTCCATTATAATAAAGGGGATTAACCCACCTGCTGGATTAGGTACTCTCCTATAAATGAGATAGATTAGCTGGGCTGGCTTCAGGAGGAGGCAGCCATGTTGGTAAGTTATTTGACTTGTACAAATACCAATTGCCATCTTCTTGAATCCCTTTGATCTTTTATCCTTCCTTCAATACCCACTGTACCCAGTCTTTTCTCTCACTGTAACCTATTACGCACTACTCCTGCCTTTCTCGGGATGAAATGATTAAAAAGAAAAAATTTAAATGCAACATCAATTGTCATCAATCTTCTTGAACCTGTTCACCTTTTATCCTTCCTTCAATACCCACTGTACCCAGTCTTTTCTTTCACTGTAACCTCCTACGCACAAGTGGCGGTCTCGCCTTGCTTGGGGTGAAATGATTAAAAAAAGTGTATTTTTTGTTTCAATTTCCTTTCAAAATTACTCATTGTTTGCACTCTCCGTTTATAATATTCTCAGCATCCTTCTGTTGAACCTCAAGTGTTCTCGTTATGCGTGTGGAAATCTTCTAGTCTTCACTGCCATATAGAATGATTGATATTACAAAGGATGTTCAGTGCGTTTTTCTTGGTTTCTAACGAACTTTTTATGTTTATTAGTCCATTGCTTAGTTTTGGAAGATATTTTTTACTATTCCAATACGCCATTCGGATTCCGGTATCACGTTTAAAACACTTCCGACATATTTAAATTTCTGTATTTCTTTGATTTTGACATCTCTAATTAGTAACTTTCATCTTGTGCTTTTTTTTTCTCTCTTGCTAGCATCCATATATTCTATCTTTTTACAATTGATGTTTAGTCCTATTTTTCTCGCTTTTCTTTATTAAAACCGAATTGGTCGAGTTTCGATCCCGGCCAGAATTAAGTGGATGTGTCTAGTACACTGATGAGCTGTGATACAGCGAAACAGGCTTGTATGTGGATGACTAATATATAATCAGCAGTGTTTATCTTGGTTGAATTTTATCAAAAATCTTAAAACAAGACATTTCTCATTTCACTCACTTCAATGTTCATATAGTATCAGATTAAATATTTTGTTTTAATAGAATCAGTTAAAATAAAGTGTTTTTAATTGTTTTAAAAGACAAACCAATTTTTTGATACAATGTATTTATTTTTAACTATTCTACTTGAACTGTTCACCTTTACTGTATATGATAGGTTATTGTACATAATTTTACAATAAAATTTGTGGCGAAGTGGATATCAGCTCAGAATGAAAAATCGGGGAGCCGAGTTCGAATTCCAGTGGAATCTTTTTAATTCACTTCCGCGCAAATACCCTTGGGAAAGATATTAATCCGTCTCTTCCCTCCAGTTATGGGTTAAATAACAGGACGGATTGGGTTCTATAGCCTTGGCTGGCAACCAGTTTACTTTGTTGTTGTTGTTGTTGTTGTTCTGAAATGAACATCAAATGAGAAAATTATTTGTTTTAGTTAAAACAGCTCATTTTTTTCATCACAGCTTCGGGCGAGTCCCCATTTTGTTACGGCTGTGATCAAGAGAGAGAGAGAGAGAGAGAGAGAGAGAGAGAGAGAGATAAATAATTTTACCCGTAAAGTTTTATAACAATAAAAATTATTTATTTACAAAAGTAAAAATATAAGTATATTACATATTACAATACAGTTAAACATTCAAAACAATATTGATTCATTTTAGGGGAAATTTACGAATTAAATCAAACCAGAAAAAAACAAAAAACAAACAAAAAAAACAATAAATAAAAGATTGTATTGCCTCCAACAGAAATTTAACAGTAGTCTTTTACGGTAATAAAAAAGTACCAAGTTTATGAAATGCAACTTATAAGCTTCCATTCTCATCGGGATGCAAAATTGACACGAATTTAAGTAATTTTAAACTTTCTTTTTCAAGAGATAATTTGAAGTGTGCGCTAATCTCAAATCTAAGTATATTATAACTGTCGATAAATTTGATGGGTTCTAAGGTGTTGGGACCTGAACGACTTAAACATCGGCATACACTCTCCGGACAACCCAATATTAATTTGCGCACCCTAGTCAAACCAACTGTACTTAAACCCTTACACGTTTGCATTTTTCCCCAAATGTGGTTTCGATCAGTCAGTGTATGCCTATTTTAGACGGTTTGACAGACAAACGACCAAACGGAATTCATAGAATTTTATACATAGACAAAAGATTGTACTCACCGTTGAGGCCACGAGTACCAGTTGCGTGTTTCACTTTTGAATGAATCACACGGGAAATTAATATTTAAGCAACGTGAAATAAAATTCGGATGTGCGTTGTGGTACAGTGGATATCGGCTCGGAACGAGAAAGCTGGGTTTGAATTCCAGTTGAATCCATTGTATTCACTTACGCGCAAATACCCTTGGGAAAGGTATTAATCCGTCTCTTCCTTCCAGTTATGGGTTAAATAATAGGACAGATTGGGTTCTATAGCCTTGGTCGGCAACCAGTCTACCGCAGAAAGCAATGGCAACCTACTGCGGGATAATCTTCTGCCCAGTCAGTCATGTCTCTTTCGAGACATGATCGCCCAAACGTGTATTACGTATGGCACTTAACTGACTGACTGAAGTAAAATTAAAAAATAACCAATTTAAATTTATACTCTATTTTATTGTATAGACACACTATTTAAAAATTAAAAAAATTGATTACTAAAAATTCATCCCGCGTCTTATACAATGAAAATGCGGTTTGAGATAGACGAATCTACGGAGGAATGTTATACAGCATTTCCCGAATTTTTCTTTTCTTTTCAAATTCAATCATATCAAATATTGGGCAGTGCTGCCGTATCTACGACGGAGCTTAACAATCCGCATATTCTAAACTTGACAGATTTCAAAAGCGTCTACGCGGCCGTGTGAGTAATGAATTATTTTTCATCCGACAATACCTTTTCCTAAGACGAATCGATGCTAGCCTCTCCCTTTTCTATCGCTATTTTTATGACATGTTCAGACGAGCTACACTCTTTAGTTCCACCAGTTCAGACCTTCACAGCTAGTAGATACCATGTCGCATGCACAGGTCGATTAATCCGCATTCCCTTCGTTTTCCATCGGGAGGAGCTTTTCTTAGAACTGGTACTTTGTTACAGCAACGTACGTAGTTTCCAGTAATGTTCTCTATCTGTTATTTCAACTTCATCCCATAAGGGGCGGCGATCTCATTTCTCCCCCTATGTGTGTTCATTTACGCCTAATTTGTCTATCTCCCCTCGTGTTACGTCTTTGCGATGTTTTTGTAGCCTTACCTTAAAGGTTCTTACCTGTTTCTCTTTTATATTTCTTTCCACAGCTAAATGGAATGGCGTACACACAGTCCTTAGTCATGTCCTCCACTGTTGGGGGTCTTACTCGGGAGAAGTACTTGCGAAGTGTTGAACCACTTCTAAAGTTCGTCTTGATGTTATATGGACCACAGATCCTTTGTATCTTCTCCAATAACCCCTTCCCATAGGGTAGACAGACCGAGGCTGTTTTCTGAGAGCTGTTTTCCTCATGCACCCTCCCTTCCACGTTCCTTGGAGCTGTTGTCATTGAAATTGATTTCAATGTATCCTGGATAATTGTTTCGTTGTTGGGTACTGCTTATACTGACCATTTCATGTTTGTATGTCTCTATCGCTTATGATTTTTGCTCGATATTGCAGGCAGCGAACGATATTTTTCTTTACATTGTATGGGTGGTGGGAGTTGAAGTTGTCCGGTGAATGTTTGCTTGCGGTATACGGATGTCTTGAAACCCACCTCTGTTCGTGATATAAGTACATCCAGAAATGCTAGTTTGTTGTCGCTCTCTTTTTCCATAATGAACTGTATCGATAATCTTATTGAGTTCATATGGTCCAGTAGCGTCTGGACCTCTTCTTGGTATGGCCGGAGTATGAAGGTGTCATCAACGTATCTTAGCCATAGAGTTAGCTTTAGAGCTGTGGATTCCAATACCATCTCTTGACAGTATTCCATGTGTATATTAGCCAGTGATGGTGATAATGGCGAGCCCATTGCTAAGCCATCATCCTATCGATATATGTCCGATCCCATTCCGAAGTGTGTTGTATGTGTGCAGAAAGTCAGCATCTCCATCAGGTTATCTAGTGGAATATTGGTAGGTTCTCTTAGGGATGATTGCGAGGCCAATCAGTTCCTGACTACGTGGGTACCTCGGTGAACAGAATCACTACATTCAAGCTCACCATCTGGTTGCATTGGATGGGAGCATCTTTGATAAGTTCCAAGGAGTGGGCGGAGTTTCGAAATATGATGGTGACTTTTGAATTTCCTAGCACCTGAATAAGGCCGGAGCGTACAGCGGCCGAAACGTCGTAAACATGGCAGTAAAGACGAGAACAATAGTCCGAATAATGTAAATAGTGTAAATACTACTTCATTTCAGAAGTATAGACAAATGCAGAATACTGAAGTGTTAAGTAATATCAGTCCTATGTGGCGGTGAATGTTAGAAAATCTCACAGGTGAAGAAGAGAACTTAAGAAACAGAAACGTGGTTCTACAGAAAGATGCTGAGAATACCATGGATGGAACATGTGAGTATCGACGAAGTTCCAGAGACAACGGCAACAAAAGGACACTTATGCTTATCATCAGGAAGAGATGTTTGAAATTTTTAGTGCATATGATGAGGAAAAAGGGTTTAGAAAATGTGATACTCTCAGGATAGATTGAAGGTAAGAAAGTCAAAAGAAAGCAACACATAACCTATCTGAAGTGCTTGTGTATATGTTTAAAAAGAACGAGAGTTATGATTAATTGATTCGTTTTCTACGTCTTATCAACCCTTTGCATGTTACTTAAAGTCAGAAAATATTTTTAGATTTTAAGAGTTTTGTGTGTGTGTGTGTTGGGCGGGGATAATAATTGTTTCATGATAAAAGTCTTAACAATTAACCTATAGTTGGGGAGAGAAGAGGTGGATTCATTATCTTTCCGAAGGCTATTTGTGCAATAGTGCATAACAAACAAGACGATGATTGGAACTTGGCTCTCCGTTTAACAATTACGAGCCTTTATCCATTACACCCTCCGCACATCCAAGATTATAGCACCTGGTATTCCAAAGCCAGACTCGATGTTGCTTAACTTTGTTGATCCTACGGGAATCGGCGTTTCAACATGATGTAATCGTATGCCTATTACCCAACCCGCACATCCAAGCTATAGTGCCTGATATTCCCAAGCCGTCACCCATCTAGGTACAGACGTTGCTTAACTTTGGTGATTCTACGGGAACCAGTGTTTCAACATGATGTAGTCGTTAGGTGAGATAGCAGAAAGAGACTTTACTAAGAGCTGCAAAGAACAGGATGTTGTGGAGGACTATGATCGCTTATGGTCTGAAGGGATACAGTTTGTTTTTTTTAATCATATCGTCACGAGCAAGGCGGTAACGCCACTGATGCGCAGGGGGCTACGTAAGAGTGAAAAGATTGGAAAAGAGAAAGCCGGAAACCACATCCTAAACAGGGAATAAGGGACGAGCCTCTTCACTTGTTCAATAGACGTGGGTGGAGTGTGAACCGGGCTATAGTTTAGTCTATATACTCCAATTGAAAAATAAAAATAAAGAAAAGAGTGAAAAGATTGGAAAAGAGAAAGCCGGAAACCACATCCTAAACAGGGAATAAGAGACGAGCCTCTTCACTTGTTCAATAGACGTGGGTGGGGTGTGAACCGGGCGATAGTTTAGTCTATCTACTCCAATTAAAAAAAATAAACAAAAAAGAAAGTGAAAAGATTGGAAAAGAGAAAGCCGGAAACCACATCCTAAACAGGGAATAAGAGACGAGCCTCTTCACTTGTTCAATAGACGTGGGTGGAGTGTGAACCGGGCGATAGTTTAGTCTATCTACTCCAATTGAAAAAGAAAAATAAAGAAAAGAGTGAAAAGATTGGAAAAGAGAAAACCGGAAACCGCATCCTAAACAGGGAACAAGGGACGAGCCTCTTCACTTGTTCAATAGACGTGGGTGGAGTGTGAACCGGGCTATAGTTTAGTCTATATACTCCAATTGAAAAATAAAAATAAAGAAAAGAGTGAAAAGATTGGAAAAGAGAAAGCCGGAAACCACATCCTAAACAGGGAATAAGAGACGAGCCTCTTCACTTGTTCAATAGACGTGGGTGGAGTGTGAACCGAGCGATAGTTTAGTCTATCTACTCCAAAGAAAAAGAAAAATCATATCTTTTGATAACGTGAGGAGGGTTGGATACGTGCGAGTGTGGATATTCCGGATATTTTTTTTTTCTTCGGCTTCCTTCTGAACTAGCCCTTTTGATTAACATAGATAATTACAGAACGAATGTCTTTACAAAAAGAGTCTCAATCCTTGTCTGCAGAATCGATGTTTTACTTTTTTGTTGTTGTATAACTCTATTTGCAATCAGTAGGTTTTAATTAAATTACAAGCTCACAACTGACAGACATTTACGCTCATTTCGTTTTAGCGGACGTTACGCCTTTTTCCTTTCATGTTAATAAAATATCTTTTCGTTTTATTTGTTTCTTTGCTTTTGTTTAAGGTTTTTACATAAACAAATTCATTTTCATAACAGTGATTGCAAAGCAGTATTTGCGAATTTTGAGCCATCATGGAATTACACAGGAATCGTACAAAACAAGTTATTTTCGGCAATTTCTTCGAATGAATCATTTAATTTACAAACATGTATTTTATTATAATACACTACAATAACAACAGTTTGATTTGAAATGAGATTCACCAGATTTGTTTTCAAGTAACAAGTGTCATCATTAACGTATTTGAGTCGAAATATTTAACATAGTTTCTTCTGTTGTCATTTTAATCTCTACAAGCCTCCACAACAACACCCATTTTTATTTTTTATTTTTTTATTCCTCGACTGATCAGTTTTAGAAGTAAATATTCATGGTTGCCATATTTCGGATAACAGGATACAGCCACTATCAGTCAGTCAGCTAAGTGCCATGCGTGATAAACGCATTGGGCGATCATGTCTTTTTCGAGACATGACTGACTGAGCAGAAATTATCCCGCAGTAGGTTGCCATTGCTTTCTGCGATAGACTGGTTGCCAGCCAAGGCTATAGAATCCAATCTGACTTATTAACACATAACTGGAGGGAAGAGATGGATTAATACCTTTCCCAAGGGTATTTGTGCGTAAGTGAATGTCATAAATTCAACTGGAATTTGAACTCGGTTCACCGACCTCTCGTTCCGAGCCGATATCCACTGCACCACAACGCACATCCGTTGTTTTCGACTCTGTTTCGCTGCGTCGTCGTCGTCGTCACATTTCTTGTCAGCTCGTTTCGGCGGCGGCGGCAGCAGCGGCGGCAGCGGCGGCGGCAACGGCAAACGGCGGACGACGTGCAGCAGCAGCGAACCACGGAAACCGGTGACGGTGCGCCAGGGCTAGGCGGACGAGACCTAACGCACCCGACAGGCTGCCGGTTAAGCCACTGTAGTACTCTTATCAATTCCGTACCTGCTGATATTTTTCTCTTCATGCATGTAGAGATCAATTTCAAACTATGAGCGGAAAATAGCTCTAAGTATTAATTTTTCGGAGAACATAGACCTTCCTGCCCGTAGTAGGACGGTGTGTCAAAAAAAAAAAAAAACGGTTTATCATCAGCAAAAAGAGCAACCCAAAATGCCAAATACAGGTGGGGGATACTAAAATCAAGTAGGTACAAAAATTTAGATACCTGAGAAGTGTTCTAACAGGAGATGGAAAGTGCGACACCGAGATCCGAAGGCGAATTGGCATGGCGAAGGACGCGTTCCAGAAGCTGATTAAAAAATATTAAGAGAATACTAGATTGTTATGTGATGTCAGTTCTTCAATATGGCAGTGAATGTTGGATAATATCATCAAAGATGAAGGAAAAACTTGAACCAGCTGAAATCTGGTTCTACAGAAGGATGCTGCGGATATCGTGGACCGAGTATGTGAGCAATGATGAGGTGCTGGAAAGAATGGAAACGAAAAGGAAATTTATATTGAGCATCAGGAAGAGGCAACTAAAGTTCCTGGGACATGCAGTGAGGAAGGAGGGCTTGGAGAACCTGATACTAACAGGCCAGATAGAGGGAAAAAGAGACAGAGGAAAGCAGCGGATAATATATTTGAAGGGCTTGAGCAGGTGGATGACAGTACGGGTGTTGTGAGATATTACAGGAGAAAGCGTGCTAAGAGCCGCCTGGGATAGGGAGACGTGGAAGGGAATGACGTCATGAAAGAGCAAGGCACATAAAAGAAGAAGAAGAAGAAGAAGAAGAAGAAGAAGAAGAAGAAGAAGAAGAAGAAGAATACAACTTAGACAGAAAAGTGAATTTATATATTTACTTTGGCTTTGATTATTGATAACAAAAGAAACAAAAACTTATTTATTAAACTAAATTAGATTGGTTTATTGGAATGGTTGGGAAAACATCGACTAAAAAAATTATTAATTGATTCGAACTTTTAAGAGCTTCTTTATTGGTTCACATGTTTTAATAATTTAGTAAATGTTTATAAATTTAAGAATAAAAAATGTTTTCATATTTATTTTTTAAATTTGTGATTGATAAATATTACATTGCATTAGTTTTAAATTAAAACTTTTAATTGTATAGTTTTTGGGTTGTTGTAAATATAAAATCATTATTGTAAAATAAATAGACAATCTAAATAGTTTAATGTTTTCATTGTAAATTCTAATGAACAAAAATTTATAAATAAATTAAATTTAATCGCATTTTTAGGTTTATGAAAATAACAATTCTAAATTGTAATCGTCTTTTTTAAAAACAATATTGCCGAGGGAATGAAAGTAGTTAAATTAAAAGCGGTGTCATTGGGGGGAAAAAAACAACCTTTTGAATTTTTATTTTTCGGTACGAAGTTCAATGTTTGCCGTTTTTACCATGTTCTTTAATATGACCATTCTTTCACGGATTTAAAACGATCAATTTACTTCTTTCGATTTTCGCCGGACCTTGTACACGTTTCCCATAAATGATAGAGAGACTATTGTTGCGGGGCTATCGACAGAATAGGTGCCGTTAACCCCGCTGTGAAGTAATGTAATACGATCGAATCAAGGACAACGAAATCGAAGGTTTATAAGTTTCAGCCAAATTTTTATTTGCCTAATCTGGCAAATATTTTTACAGAAACTTCTTTGAGTCGCCGGTGCTAATTGAAGGGATCGCTTGGTTCCAAGGCGGTTGACCGGTAGCTGGCAGGGTAGTACAAAGGCGATGTTGGTTATTGTAAATTCCGCTCCGGTTGTCCTTAGAAGTACGGTCGTGTGCGTGGCTGGGATCTGCCGGTTTCTGCCTGGTGCGCCTGCTGCGTCTACTGCTCGGGTAGGTTAGCCCTGAGAAGGGTTATTGCCTGTGTAGTTGAGAAGCCCTTAAAAGGACTAGTGCATATCAGAAACGGGAAGCCCTTAAAAGGACTATAATATCAATGTAAACAGAGAGTCCTAAAAAGGACTGTTTCAGAATGTGGCTGCTGCTGCTGGAGTTGGCAGGTTGGGCTAGGGACGGCTGCTGCTACTGCGTGGCTGCTCCTGCTGGCTGTTGGCGGCTGCTGCTGGGCTGCTGGAGTTTGGAGACGGCTGCTGCTATGGCGAGTGGCAAAGGTCGGCCAGGCGCAGGGGGGCGCGTCGCTCGACCCCGGGTCCTGTTTCTGTCGGCTATAGTCTGCAACATTGCCGAGCTAGTAATACCTTTGTTTGGTTAGTAAAAATTCTCTCTCCACTTTTGAATGTACACATGGGTTTTGTTTGCACCCCATGTGTACATAGATTAGTTTCAGAGCATTGTTTTTGTGTGCGAGCGCTTGTGTGTGTTTATACTTCGTTTTGTTGTTATTTTTCAGCGTTTTGGTCCCTGGAAATGCTGAGTCACCGGAAATTGATGGCCTCGCTTTCTTTTCCGTAGTGACGCGTTTTAGACATTTGAGCAGCCGGCCGTAGCTTCCGGCCGGGTGCGATACTATAATTCTAAATATAACTGAGAGAAAAAAAAAGGTCAAATACAGATCTCGGTTTCTTTGTTCGGTTATTTTGCAAAAGAAGACATTCACTCCCATTGGATTGAGGGAACTACCATATATACGCGAATTTTTATGGTCAGTTTTTCTTTTTTTATGCAAGAAAGGGGATCGCATTATACACAGGTAATTATTTTTGAAGAGATTAAAAATTATGCATTTCCGGTAACCAGTTGCACTATACACAAGTATTTATGCAATTACCTCCAATAAACAATCACCACTGAACTCAAAACTCATTTGTGTCAAGTCATTTAGATCCATCCAATGCTTTTATCCATGAGAAATATAAAAGAAACAATGAATGATCCCCATTTCCCGCTAGGACTGACGGCCATTAGGACTCTTGACTTTGTAAATACTACACGTGTATTTTGTTAGTGAATAAAACCGATATCAACGGTATACTAGTCTCAACTCGTCAATTACACTATCTTCTATTTGCTTCAATTTTATTCACTAACAAAATAAGATGGACAGATGACTGCGTCCTGAAAGGTTCGACTTGGAGCCTACAAATCCCAACTCTGAAAAATTATATAAACTCTTGAAGCTAATATTTACGAACAATTGAACACTATCAATAGCAGCAGTGACATCGAAAACAGCCAACAGAATTTCTTCGCTTTGATAAACAGCATATCGGCCTCGGTATACGATATTATAAGTGATGCCAAGGGCTACCATAGCGCTATGGAGGCCCTAGACAACACATCAAGCTTGCTAATAGGCATCAGCTTCTAACTCTTAAGCAGCAACCAGCACAGAGTGTCGATTCCTTTATGCAACAATTAGAAATTCTGGCGAAAGCTTGTAATTTCCAAGCAGTGACGGCTGAGGAAAACAAAAAAACAATACATACGAGACGCATTTATCAGTAGCATCAACGCCTCCTCAATTCGACAACGCTTACTAGAAAAACCCTTCCTCACACTCCAAGAAACGTATGCAATGGCCAGATTACTGGAACAAGCGGGAAAACACTCAGAATGCTATGAACAAGGTAATAATACAATGGCCGCTACCATAATCACTTCGGAAAATTGGGTCTGTAATGTGATAGATACTGACTTGGCAGACCGCCTGCAGTCTCTCTCCCACCGGCGCGACGTGGCTTCCCTGTCTCTTCTATAAATACTTTCACGGCTTCTGCCCCGATGAACTTAGATCACTAGTGCCCCCTAAATACGTATTTGAACGAGATACTAGATTAGCAACTAGATCCCACTCTTTTACAGTGAAACCGATAAAATGCAGCCGTAACTTCTACTCCAACAGTTTCTTTCCTCGCACTTCCCGACTGTGGAATTCTCTTCCAAACGATTACTTCCCCGACGGCTACAATCTCCAGGAGTTTAAATGTAAGGTCAATAGACACCTCCTAACACACTAACCTGCTCCCATTCTATCAAACACTCTTCCCATCTGCCCAACCCTCATCCTCGGTATCCTTACTCATCTGTCACCTTCCTCCTGACATTCCCTATGTCTAACCACTCCTTCTCTTTACCTTCCCCTATGTAGCCCCATGCGCAATAGTGGCAGTGGAATGCCTTGCTTGGGGTGAGATGATTAAAAAAAAAAAAAGAGTTTAGTACAGAAAAATGTCCAATCTAAAAGAGTTTGCTTCTTCTGTGGAAACTCACGTCATCCGAAGATTATGTCCAGCGCGTAATGCCGAGTGCAGAAAATGTTAACAAAATTGAACATTGGGCTAAGGTATATAGAGCTTTTGTAACTGATAGATTATACGACACTAACCCCCCCCCCCCCCGCCGCCCCCGCCTTCTATCGCCTGACTACAAACGGAGACAAAGGATATTACGCTTACTAAATGCAAAATAAAAGGTTATAGCGTCAATGCTATGGTAGATTCTAGTAGCGTGGGAATTTCTATTAGTAAAAATACTGCAAAAAAATTGAACCTCTTCATTTTAACAAAACAAAAGAAAATAGCTCTGGCAGACCCAAACCAACATGCAAAGATTATCGGCGAGACGATAGTAGATATCTCCCTGAAAAATACGACATATACTGACACGATTATAGAAGTGATTAAAGATCTCTTTGTTGACATCATCATAGGAAAAGATATCCTGAAAAAATATAATAAAGTAACCATGAAATTCGATGGTCCAGGGGATGAACTTATCATTGGAGCTGTAAACAGAAACAACTCCTTTCCTTCCATAAACATTCCTCCCCCGCCTCTCTTTTCTCACCTTTCTAAGACGATTCCAATCGTTACTAAATCTCGCCATCATACTATTGCCGATAATAAATTCATAAAGGAGGAAACTACTAGAATGTTGAAAGAAGTTATAATAGAGCCTTCATTGTCTCCTTGGCGAGCTCAAGTTTTAGTGACTTCTAATGAAAACCATAAAAAAAAGGAATGGTTATCAATTACAATGATACTATAAACAGGTTTACTGAACTGGATGCCTACCCTATGCTTAACATCACTAAAATGGTTGAAGATATAGCCCAGTATAATAATGTCTTCTCTACATTGGGTTTAAGTCTGCATACCATCAGATTCCAATAAGTCTCAATGATCGTAAGTACACTGCTTTTGAGGTAGGTGGCAAATTATATCAATTTACTCGTCTTCTTTTTGGCATTACTAACGGAGTAAGCAAACAGGTCCAAGAATTTAAGTACCTAGGAAGTGTTCTAACAGGAGATGGAAAGTGCGACACGGAGATCCGAAGGCGAATTGGCATGGCAAAGGACGCGTTCCAGAAGATGAGCAAAATACTAACACACAGGAAAATCTCAATAGAAACGAAGAAAAGAGTGCTAGACTGCTACGTGATGTCAGTTCTTCAATACGGCTGTGAATGCTGGACAATATCATTGAAAATGAGGACAAAACTGGAAGCGGCCGAAATGTGGTTCTACAGAAGGATGCTACGGATATCGTGGACTGAGCATACAAGCAACGACGAAGTGTTAGAAAGAATGGCAACAAAAAGGAAATTGATGCTGAGCATCAGGAAGAGACAATTGAAGTTCCTGGGACATGCAATGAGGAAGGAGAGCCTGGAGAACCTGATACTGACTGGACAGATAGAAGGAAGGAGAGACAGAGGAAGGCAGCGGATAACATATTTGCAGGGTCTGATCAGGTGGATGACGGAACGGGGGTTGCCAGGAGCAACAGAAACAAACATACTAAGAGCCACAAGGGATAGGGAGACGTGGAGATCCATGATCGCCTACGTCCTGAAGGGACAGGGCACATAGAAGAAGAAGAAGAAGAAGAAGAACGGAGTAAGTGCATTTTAAAGAAGTATGGATAACATTGTTGATACGAAAAGTTAGCTGATACATTCGTATTCATGGATAATGTTACTATATGTGAAAAATCCCAAAAGGAACATGACCACAATCTTAAAAAATTCTATGATGTAGCTAAAAGGTACAATATTACACATAATGAAAACAAGAGTATCATTTCGGCTAAGTCTATTACTTTACTGGCATCAGTCAGTTAAGTACCATACATGATACACGCTTGGGCGATCATGTCTCGAAAGAGACATGACTGACTGGGCAGAAGATTATCCCGCAGTAGGTTGCCATTGCTTTCTGCGGTAGACTGGTTGCCGACCAAGGCTATAGAACCCAGTCTGTCCTGCTATTTGACCCATAACTGGAAGGAAGAGACGGATTAATACCTTTCCCAAGGGTATTTGAACGTAAGTGAATGCAATGGATTACTCTTGACTACAATAGACTAAAACCTCTCCTCGAAATGCCACTACCTCTGAATCTCAAATCTCAGAAACGAATAGTCGAAATGTTTTCATACTATAGCAAGTTTATTCAAAATTTCTCTGACAAAATATCGCCATTAAACCACAACAAAGAATTTCCGCCACCTCCTTCAGTATCACACTCATTTCAAATATTGAAAAATGATTTAAAGAATGCAACCTTGATTACTGTTGACCCTGAATAAGAATTTGTAGTAGACAGAGACGCTAGTAATTATTGCCTAGCAGCTACACTAAATCAACAAGGCCGACCTGTTGCATTCTTTTCTAGGACTCTAAACCCCAATGAAATCAAACATCACGCTGTTGAAAAAAAAGCTGCTGCTATAGTCGAAGCTCTACGGAAGTGACGTCACTTCCTACTTAGCAGACTCTTCAAACTAATAACTGAGCAAAAGAGCTTTAGTTTTATGTTTGTCAACACAAGAAAATTAAAAATGACAAAATATGTCGTTGGCGCATTGAACTGTCCCAGTTTAAATTCAGTATAATTTATCGTCCAGGAACAGAAAATAGTGTTGCGAATACCTTTTCTCGTATCTCTGCCCTCACATATACCTTATAGGATCTTCGTAATCTGTATTTTCAGTTATGCCATCCTGGTATTACGCGACTTTGCCACTTCAAGAACAAGGAACCTCCTATTCTCTTTGGACCAAATAAAAAATGTAACCAACTCTTGCACCTCTTGCCAATACCTGAAGCCTAAATTTGTCAACAATAACAAGGGGAAACTCATAAAGGCTATACTACCTTTCCAACGACTGAATATTGACTTCAAAGGACCTTTACCAACGTCTATACATGGCAGCAAATACTTACTCACTCTATAATTGATGAGTTCTCTCGTTTTCCCTTTGCTTTTCTCTTCAAAAGATATGACAAGCAGAACCATTATCCGCTGCCTGAACCAACTATTTTCAATCTTTGGTATGCCTGATAAGATACACTAGCAGTATAGCCCGGCGTTGCTCGGGTGTAATGAAAGCTTTAAAACTAATCCATGGTCCTGGAGTTCAGACTCTTTGGCCGTTGGCACGAAAGACTAAAAAGCAATAGGTGTTTCCAGTTAAAGTAAAACCGTAGACTGAAAGAAAAATGAATGGATGTAAGTCAAATTTTGAAGTTTGGTTAGAATAGGATAAAAATTGTGGATTTGTATAAAGGACATACAGACAAATAAATAGACACACACACAAACATCTTGCCTTTTATATATATATATTATCGATTTTCTGCACTATTGTAAGAACTGCAACCTTGAAACTTCTGAATATCGTTTCTTATGTCTTTGTCTATGAGTGTATCAAATTTGATTAAAATCGGACCACTCCTTCTATAACCCGATTTTTTCAATTATCGATTTTCGATATTTATCGACACAAAACTTAACTAAGAACACTCGCAGACGCTTATAGTACAACTGTGTAAATTTTTAAGAAAATCGGCTCAGCTATTTCGGAGTCTATAGGTAACGGATACACACACACACACACACACACACACACACACACACACACACACAAAGTTCCATTTATAAATAATTTTAGATACTGACAGGGTCACTGACTTTCTTGCAGAAGAAACTAAAACCTTCCTATACGGGAAAGGTGTTGCTACCTCGAGAACAAGTAGATACCATCCCGAAGGTAATGGACAAGTTGAGAAACTTAATGGTACTTTATGGAAAGCCATTCAAATAACTCTACACTCTAGAAACATGAAGCCTTCCTATTGGGAAGACATATTACCTGATGCACTCCAATCAATTAGATCATTACTCTGCACCGCAACTAACGTGACGTCCCATGACAGACTGTTTAAATATAGTCGTAAATCCACCTTTGGGACATCAATTCCTGCTTGAGCAAAACCGGGTTCTATCTATATCAGAAACCATGCCAAATCAAGTAAGCATGACCCACCTGTAACCCCGGCTACACTTTTAGAAATCAACCCTCACTATGCACACGTACGTCTACCCTCTGGTGTTGAAACTCCTGTCAATGTACGAGACATAGCCCCCAAGCCTTCGAAGGAAGAAGATGCCTGTAATAAAGATAACCCTGCAAGCCCCGGGGAAGCCGGAGAATTGCATATTAATACGCCTGAGGCTATTGCTAGTGTGGAGGAATATATATTGCCAGTAACAGAAGAAACCAGCGCATTGCAAGAAATTAATACTCAGGACTTAAACCCCATCGAATCCGTACGAAGATCAGCCAGAATACGAAAAATCCCTAATAAATACAAAGATTTTATAACATGAAACCTCTCCTTCCTCATAATAATTCTTGAAGGAGAAAATGTTATAGTTTAAATCACCTTCTTTCTTTCTCGATGAGTGTTATCTCATCCTATACCTTATAAGAAACCATGAATGATACCCCTGTCCCGATAGGACTGACGGCCATTAGGACTCTTGACTTTGTAAATACTACACGTGTATTTTGTTAGTGAATAAAACCGATATCAACGGTATACTAGTCTCAACTCGTCAATTACACTATCTTCTATTTACTTCAATCCACTAGGCCATGTGTCATTGAGGAAATCAGTGTCTGAATTTTGGGGGCTTAATAAACCTAATATCTCAGTAACCCTTTTTAACTGAGCTCATATTACAATCTTCAACAATCCTCTAGCACTCTGTATTATTGGTTCCCATATTGTATTCATTTCTATTCTTGGCCGGCTTTGGAGATTTTTGTGGTCCGCCATATGCTCTGATTTCTTGAGTTTTCGTATTTTTCAGTGAAATTCTCTATCAATTATTTCAGCTTTATTTCACAGAGGACGTGATCTCCATTTCCCCTCCATATGTGGTCAGCTACGCCTGATTTTTTCCTTTTTTTTTTTTACCTGTTTTTTTTTTTTAATCATATCACCCCGAGCAAGGCGGTAACGCCACTGATGTGCAGGGGGCTACATAGGAGTGAAAAGATTGGAAAAGAGAAAACCGGAAACCGCATCCTAAACAGGAAACAAGGGATGAGCCTCTTCACCTGTTCAACAGATGTGGGTGGAGTGTGAACCGGGCGATAGTTTATTCTATCTACTCCAATTGAAAAAAAAAAGAAACAAAAAAGATTGGAAAAGAGAAAACCGGAAACCGCATCCTAAACAGGAAACAAGGGATGAGCCTCTTCACCTGTTTCCACTGAATCCAAGTACACAGTGTCCGACCCAGGGATTCAATACATAATTACAATGTCACTAAATTCACGAAGCAACGCTCGCTTTTATCCACTAGGCGTACCGTAGGACAATTCACTATAGTGAGCCTTAAACCTAATCAAACTGCTAACTAGTGCTGTTATGACAATGTTTAGACTAACAATTCGATTACTTTTCTATAAAACGATTTGTCTTTCGCCTCAAAATACGCCTCAGTTCTCGATATCACTTTTTCCTTGAAGCCAAATCTTTTTCCCTGGAGGATTCTTTTGAGACCAGCAAACAACCAGTAGTCGCTGAAGGCCAGATCTGGAGAATAGGGTGGATGCGAAAGCAATTCCAAATGCAATTCATGTAGTTTTGCCATTTTTGCGAGCGTTGTCTTGGCAAAAGATCACTTTTTTCTTCTTCATTTGTGGCCGTTTTTTGACGATTTCTTCCTTCAAACGCACCAATAATATAATATTCGCTATTGACAGTTCTTCCTTTCTCAAGGTAACTGATGAACCCTTGCGCATCCCAATACGGAGGCCAAAATCTTGCCTCCTGATGTTTGCATTTTTTGGTCGCTTTGGACGGCTTCCACCCGTTGCTGTCCACTCAGCTGACTCCGAAGTGAAGTGGTGGATCCATTGTCACATGTTTACGCAAAAACGCCTTGTAGCAAACAACACTTTGAATCGTCGACACATTGTTGTTTTTAATCGACTGATAGCAAACGCGGCACCCACTTTGAACACAGCTTTCTTATTGACAAATGTTCATGCAAAATGGTGAATACACTGCCCTCTGATATGTTCAACTCCTCTGCTATCTCACGCAATTTCAATTTACGATCAGCCAAAACAAATTTGTGGATTATTTTGGAGTTTGCCGGGGCAACTGCCGATATTAATCGACCTGAAAGTTCAGCATGGTTTGTGTCTGTACGCACGCGTTTAAAGTCAGCATACCACCTCTTAACCGTTGTTTTCGACGGAGCAGAATCCGAATAAAACTTATCAAGCCATTGCTTTGCTTGAACAGTATTTTTCCCATCAGAAAGCAATGCTTTATCAACACACGAAATACAAATTTTTCCTTTGTTTTGAAAAATATCCAACAGTAGTTTCACTTAAATAACTGTAATTTGTAAATTAATAATCCGATTGGACGGAGCAGAATCCGAATAAAACTTATCAAGCCATTGCTTTGCTTGAACAGTATTTTTACCATCAGAAAGCAATGCTTTATCAACACACGAAATACAAATTTTTCCTTTGTTTTGAAAAATATCCAACAGTAGTTTCACTTAACTGTAATTTGTAAATTAATAATCCGATTGGGCCCAAATTTTGTCACGTGTCATTTTAAGGTTAGTACTTCATAAAAATAATATGAATTTTTTTATTAGTGGTGCCATATATATGTCAGGCCCGGGACTTATTGAGTGATGTTTTATTTTTAGTTGGATTGAAAACCTAATCATGAGAAAAAATACTCGAGTTTTCTGTAGTGTACTGTAAAACCATGAAATGATTGAAATAAATAATCAAATATCAAATGTTACACCCGCTATTATACTCATTCGAATACCTAAAGAATCTCAATTCATTTATTCTGTGAATAGCATTTCCGTTGATAGCACTAGACTCGTTTTGATTTGATCATTAAAATCATTTGAAGTTTAGTTTTTCTTTTCAGACTTTTTCTTTCCAATCAACACTGAATTGACTTTGATATTTGTCCATGATATCAGTGAAGTGCCATATGTGAGACACGCTTGGGCGATCATGTCTCGAAAAGGACATGATTGAACGGGCAGAAAATTTTCCCGCAGTCGGTTGCCATTATTTTCTACAGTAGACTGGTTTTCAACCAAGGCTATAGAACTCGATCTATTCTGTTATTTGATCCATGGCTTGAGGGAATAGACAGATTACTACCTTTTCCAAGAGCATCTGTGCATAAGTGAATGCAATGAATTCAGCTGGATTCACAACACACATTATTATATATATGATCAGAGATATAGTCTGAAGGTATGCTATATTTATGAGTAAAAGTGCTCGATATCAGATGGAGAGTGTGTAAATATTAGAGTGGACACTGAATGCCAACTGTCTGTTTCACGCTTAAATGCGCTCTTCAGACCATCTGAATATATATATACATATATATATATATATATATATATATATATATATATAATGCCAAATCTACAAACGGAGAGAATAATCTAAAAAAATATATTTAGTATAAAAAGTATAAAATATTAAGCGATAGATTTGAGAGCTCAATGGTTGTTATCCAGAGTAATATAATATACATAAAAGAAAACTGAACTCATCTTCTAAAGTGGTTATAAATTATAATTCATTTCGACGAGCTAATACAGTCATCTTCTCAGACCACAGTTTCGTTTGGTATAAATTTCCTCCATATCATATGTCAAATAATAAAAATAATATTATCAAAATCTGGTTCTCATTGTTTCATATTTTGTGTGAGGATTGTTGGTGCATGAAACTCCAATTATTTAAGCTCTGTCGAATTTGGAATTGCATCCTCAGTTTATTTCACATTTTAAGCTTCAGCTTTTATTTTACTATTTGTGTGTGTGTGTGTGTATATATATATATATATATATATATATATATATATATATATGCACCGCTATTCATTTTCGATAACCAACTTATAAATTGAATTTTTAAGAATAGAAAAAGTTTCTTGAAATGTTTATGTTAGTTGTAATCGAAACTAAATGATTAAATTTCATATTTCTTGTAAGCAAAATACTCTGGTGTATTTCAAACAGAAATTATTTTGATTGGAATCTAAAATTTTGAGATTTAATTTTAATTTTTTCAACTTTTGGGTCATTTTCTTTTTTTTTTTTTAGCGATCGACACTTTTGTAAACAAAAGTTAATTCTCGGTTTTAAAAATATTGCAAAAATAAAATATACATCTGTGACACGTATTTTCTTTTCTTGACATAAAGTGCGTCAAAAACTGTCCAAATTTTATATATATGCAAGCGCTTTCAGCTAATCTATTAGCCATGATGGTTTTCAATTGAATATATATATATATATATATATATGTGTGTGTGTGTGTGTGTGTGTGTGTGTGTGTGTGTGTGTGTGTGTGTGTGTGTGTGTGTGTCTACAGGAATGAGAATACGCGTTGCGATCGTGTTCATGGTTTATATTATTGCGTGTTGGCTTCTTTTTTTCAAATATTAATGTTTCCATTATTTTCAGTCGTTTATTTGCTTTCTTTACATGTGGATGTATGGTTGTATTTTCCACACAGTTTGGTAGGTCGGGTTTCTGTATTAACTGTTTGGAAAATAACAAAAGAAACAGTCTCATCCGTGTGTGTGCATATATATATATATTAATTATTAATTGCTCTAAAAAGAAAAGAACCCAACCCCTATCCGATGTTTTTTCTTCCTATCATGTTTTTGACTCTTTCAGGTTTTCCAGTTTTATTAGAAATTTAGATTTCTCTTCAAGAGATAAATTCATGGTCTCTTTCGACATAGTCAGTTTGTATACGAATGTTCCACTAAATGAAACTATTGATATCTGCGCTGACATGTTGTATAGAGGGAATTTTGGCCCAGTAACAATTCCAGAGGAGGTTGTCTTGGAATGTATGCGTTTGGCCACTGAAGGAGTCGAATTTAGTTTTAATGATACCATGTTTGCACAGACAGATGGCGTTGCGATGGGTAGTCCTTTGGGTCCTGTCCTTGCTAATATCTTTGTAGGACATCATGAGCGTTTGTTGTTTGAAAAGGTTGATGAGCCATTAATATATCAACGTTATGTTGATGATACCTTTTCCTTATTTTATAACGCTTCAGATGCTGAACGATTTTTAGTTCAGTTGAACTCCTTACATCCCTCTCTTCAGTTTACTATGGAGACAGAGAAGGACGGATGTCTTTCTTTTTTGGATGTCCTTGTTCAGCGACGAGATGATGTTTTCGTGACATCTGTGTTTCGCAAACCAACTTTTACTGGTTTGTATACAAATTGGAACTCTTTTGTTCCTAAGTCCCGTAAAATCGGTCTTATAGAAACGTTGGTTCACCGTGCCCTCAATATTTGTTCCCCTATATGCTTGAGCAGTGAACTATTGCGCTTGCAAAGTATCTTTGAGGCTAATGGGTACCCAACCAATGTGGTTAAACGTGTTATTGATCGCAAGATCAAACGGTTTAAGGAACCAAAAGTCGAAGGACCGAGTCGCTGTCCTTTATACTTAAAATTACCCTGGCTTGGCAGGAAATGTCAAACTGTTACTGACAGAGTTTCGGCGTGTGTTTCGTCTTGTTATTATTCAGTACAGTTGCGTGTTGTTTTCCATACTAAACCTGTTTTTCCATTCTTCATCAAGGACAAGTTGTCCTATTTTCGAAAAAGTTCAGTTGTTTATAAATTTAAATGCTGTTGTGATGCGGCATACATAGGACAAACCAGTCTTAGGTTGGAGACGCGGGTCTCGCAACACGTCCCTGCGAATATACGTTCTGGCATCCCTATTAGTACTATAAGAACAACCCAAACTTTTCTGGATTCAGCGATCGGCCAACACCTGCTGGACAATCCTGCATGTGCATCCTCGTACGAGGACAGTTGGTTTTCTGTCTTGCACAGCGCTCGTTCAACATATCATCTACGGGTCCTAGAGGCTATTTGCCTGAAAATCCAGCGACCGAGCCTGTGCAGACAGAAAGAGCATTTCCTTCGCTCCTTGCAGTTACTGGAGAGTCTGTGAGTGAAACTTTTTCTTTTTTAATCACTCTTGTGGAATCAAATTTACACCCCACCCTCACATTTTAATGTATTTTTTCATTAAAGTTTATTTTTAAACGTATTCCACTTTCTCCCAGTACTGTGAGTAATTCCCCTATTGATATTGTCTTCGTTCAGCCCTTTTCATATTTTTGCCAACGAAGCCCTTGAAAAAACTGTTGGCCGAAATGTTCCTCGGGTTTTGGGATAAGTATGACGTCTTTTCTTTTTAGAGCAATTTGTGGTTTCTGTGGGTACCGTTCTTTATTCACATAATTATTAATTATACTTTAGAATATGTACATAATTTTTTATAATTATCCGTTACAAAGGTACATTTGTTTCGACAATTATAAAAAAATATGTACATGTTCTAAAATATAATTCATAATTAATATTCATAGCTCTATATATTATATATCGAGCACTGTTTTAAATTAATGTTTTGGACGTTGTAAATATTCTTTCTCTGTTCTACATACAATCGGATATATATATATATATATATATATATATATATATATATATATATATATATATATATATACACAAAATGAATAAGGAACGAAGAAAATATTTGCAACGTTCAAAACATTAATTTAAAACAGTGGTCAATATAAAAATAGACCAATGCACATTTATTATTAATTATACTTTAGAACATGTACAAACTACAATCTACTACAAAATTATACATTTTGTTTCGACATTGAAAAAACAATGTCTCATCAGGTAGTTAATAATGATAGTAATGAACGTTAATTTTTTTCTAATTGAAAAACTTATTTCCTTTTATTTTTGGAAATCTTTTCGTATGAGGTAAGAAGATATAAAAAAGGAGTGGAAAAGAAAGAGGGTAGAAAAGATGAGAAAGCAAAAAGAGAAATCAAAAAAAAAAAAGGAAAAAAGAAAGGAGAAAGTGAAAGATACAGAGGAAATAAAAAGCAAATAGGAAAACAAGAGAGAAAGAGACCCGAGAGGAAAGAGCCAACGGAAACGGTTAAGAGAGAGAAACCCCAAATTTTGGCAGGAAGTAAAATATAGACAGATACAGTTATCAGTCCCGCGACGTCTGAGATTAACAAAGAGGAAAAAGTGAGAAAATGTACACTGGGAAGAAAGTAATATATATAAGTGCATTTTCATTGTGTTATTTTCTCTTCGAGAAAGGAGCTTATTTTGATTATTAGACAAGATCAGAGACATTTTTTTAATTCATCACCGCAAAAAAAAAAATAAAAAAATAGAAATCTTTGAAATTATTCAAAATGTTTCTAGTCTCTGGAAAAGACATTTGGAGACTAAAATTTAAAATAAAATTTCCTCAATCTAAAAAAGTACACATTCAATTGCAGACAACAATTTCGTGTCATAAAAAAAAAATTACAAGTTTCAAATTATCTACTTTTACAGGATGATCAACTGAAAAGAATTTGTTTCAAACATGATTGAAATGTTTTACAAGTTTCTATCACATTAACGGATGAGAGGTTGTCAAGATCGACATCTCTACAACTCAATATTTTAAATTTACCCAGGCTTTAATTGAGGCAAATGTATAAAAAATGTTACTTTCGCATTTGCTTACGACCGGCCGGCTAAAATACGTGTTCCAAAGATCGTTTTCCGTCTTGTTTCAAATGGGTGCAGAATAAATTGCTCTTTCAGGTAATTTGCTGATTTGGTAGTTAAAAAAAAGTAATGTTTTTTATTTGTAAAGCTTTTTGTTTGTTGCCATCTTCATTTTCTCCATCGTACAAACAACGTAAGACATGGTAATCAGTAAAAAGACGAGCTCAAAATGCCAAATACTAGTGAAGGATACTGAAATCCAGCAAGTAGAGAAATTTAAATATCTGGGAAATGTTCTAAGAGAAGACGGAAAGTGCGACACTGAGATCCGAATGCGTATTGGTATGGCCGAGGATGCAGTCCAAAAGCTAAATAAAGTATTGCGAGACAGGTAACTTTTCACTGGAAACAAAGAGAGTACTGACCGTACTGAACATTTTTGAACATACCTCGAATATTATCCGACTTACAAAATGTGAATGATTCCCTGACTTTTGGCAATTTTTCATCCTGAGTGTTGGAATTATTGCGAGCAAAACAAATTTTGATTTAAAATCTAAATTTCCAAGAGTGCCAAAAGTTTAATAAAAAAGCAAAGAAATTTTGATTTAAAATTCGCAATTTCTTGAAGTTAATTAATATTTGCGATAAATAACTATACATTTAAAGGTAGATGAAGAAAATCAAAAGAAAGCAGTACAAATAAATTACAAGAAAAATGAATGTATCGTCATCAACAAACGGAGGAGCCTGAAATGCCAATTACAGGTTGGGGATGCTAAAATCAAGCAAGTGCAAAAACCTAAGTACTTGTGAAGTGTTCTAACAGAAGATGGAAAGTGCGACACTGAGATCCGAAGGCGAATTGGAATATAATTTTTGGCACTCTTGGAAATGTAAATTTTAAATCAAAATTTGTTTTGCTCGCAATAATTCCAACACTCAGGATGAAAAATTGCCAAAATTCAGGGAGTCATTCACATTATGTAAGTCGGATAATATTCGAGGTATGTTCAAGAATGTTTTTACAATTAACCCTCTAGGGCCATTCGTATCATATTTGATACAGTATTTCCCTATAAGGAAACATTTGGTATTTCCCTATAAGGAAACATTTGGTATTCATTGACTGAGCAGTCAGTACTGCTTTCATTTGAAATTTATAAAATATTTCTCTTAAAAAATTTTTCAGGAAAATATTTCTTTCAAGGCTTGTTTTCATACTGTATCAAATATGATACGAATGGCCCTAGAGGGTTAAAAAATATATATATGTTTATAGATGAGTCGATTTAATACATTGTTGCTAGAACGACGTGTTGGTGAACTTGTCACAGCAAAGTGTTTATCAGCATGCCGTAAACACCGGGGTCGTCATTACAAATGTTTCTAGTTGGGTAGTTTGGGCAAGCCGCTACTGGAGTGCTAACCTGTAATGACATAATGCGGCGAAATTCCAGCTGTGCTGTTGGTGATGGCGTTCATAGACAACAAATTTGAGGTTACGAGGGATTGGCGTAGCTGGTAGGCCTATACTATAAAACGAGGTCGCGGATATGTTAATTTTCTAATCATAGCTTAGATGTGGCACAAGGCTGAAATTATGGAACACCCAGTGAGGATCGAACTCACTACTCAATTATAACGATTTTAGCGAGACAAGCTTGCTAACCCTTACACCACCTCGAGGTTCCCAACGAGGTCGTGGGTATGACTACAAAGGGAATGCCTGTAGTGAGTCAGGTATGCTGAGGAGATGGCAGTGTTGTTGAGGTAATGAGAGGGCTGGTGTGGTTGACTGGCCTGTGTTTCTACGGAAGGTTAGTAACACTTTGGCTGAGTCGTTTGCATGCGAAATCAGAATCGTATTTTGAGGGGTCGAAGTAACTTGCTTGCGAGGTCCGAGCCTTTGCTTGCTAGCAAGCCTGAAGGTAGTAGCAGTTGTCTGGGTGGTATTGTCGAGGAAGATGCTATTCTGTTGGATTTGTCGAGGTGACGGCGTTAGCAACGAGGAAGGGTTGTAACTGGTGTCGTCTGGATGATAATCAGATTTGCCGAGGTGACGGCGTTTGGCCACGAGAAAGCTTTGTACCTAGATGGTGTCGTCGAAGAGATCATATTCTGTTGGATTTGGTGTCGTCGAGATGATATGCTGCTGGATTTACCAAGGCATTTGTTAATATTCTGAACCAGGAACTGAGCCATCACATCTCATCTGGTCCTGACCAAAAATCCGTTTCATGGAGTCGGTTTGTGTCTTTGGCCGTTGTAGGTGTGTTTACGTGTATGGTCGCATCGTGTGCTTGAGAACTAGGTGGGTGGAAGTAAGGGCAGTTTTGGCCCTTGAAACATGCGACAAAATAGTTGACTGTTATTGGAAATGTTTTTCGGTGTGCGTTTCTGGGTCCGTCTCGAGGTTTTGTTGTTGTGCCCCATTTTCATAGAGTTGTTCTTGCTATGCATTGGGTGATTCAGCTGTTGGTGTACCTGTTGTATTTGACACTTCAGCCCAGCAAGATCCTGATGAAAACTTTGATTCGTTTATGGATGTGGTCGCTGTTTTTGTGCGTACATTACGTCTGCGGTCAGGTTGGGGATAGCGTCGGTTTTTATGCCGCAGTCGAAGACCCGTTGGGAGTCACTTTCTTTACCACTCGTTGAGTAGTGGCTGTCCATCGTCTTTATGTGATAATCCTTTGCCCAGTCAGACATGTCTCGAAAAAGACATGATCGCCTAAGCGTGTATCACGCAAGGCACCTAGCTGACTGACTGATGGCAATGAAGAAACGACGGAGGTTTAAGAAAAAGATATTAACAAAAAAATACAGTAAGCGGTAAATTGGTGTAAATGTCTCTCGTTGAAAGAGTCATAAAAAGAAGTCCACGGAGGCGTACGGTAGGAGATGGAAGGTGGTTTGTAAATGACTGTGGAGACGGCTTTTAGCGAATGTCATTGGAAATGGGAGGTCGCTGTCGACGAGCGTTGTGAATGGTGGCTAGTGTGCTGGCTGACCTCCTAAGAAGTCCCTTTTATAGGTTTTTTTTTTATCCTCAGATCCGCTTCAATTTTTCTGTGTTTCTTTAGATGGGAGTGGATGCTATTATTGAACATTCTAGATTGTATTTTTCTTTGGGTATATAAGCGAAATGGAAGCTACATGCGGAGCCTATGCGCAGTTCACGAAGTTTTTAGTTCAGCCATGGGTTTCGGAGTTTTCAAATCTGGCTAGTGGTAGACCTTTGTGTAACATGAATCAGAAGATCTGGTTTTAGGAAGATTATAACAACATTTTCGTGCCCCGATAGAAGACAAAACAAAAAATATATACAAAAAAAAAATGCGCTGAGGCAGCTAGAAACCTTGCTCTACAGAGGATGCTACTATTTGATAATTTTTTTTATTAAAATGAACTTTTCAACTGCTTTTATACATATATAATGTTGTGGTGCAGTGGATATCGACTCGGAACGAGAAATCGCGGAGCCGAGTTCGAAATCCAGTTGAATTCTTCGTATTCACTTACACAGAAATACCATTGGGAAAGGTATTAATCCATCTCTTCCCTCCAGCTATGGATCAAATGACAGGACAGATGGGGGTGGTAACCAGTCTACCGTAGAAAGTAATGGCAACCTACTGCGAGAAAATCTCTGCTCAGTCAGTCATGTTTCTTTCGAGACATGATCGCCCAAGCGTGTATCACGTATGGCACTTAACTGACTGACTATATTGTCGTTGCATTATTGGCGTCTTTTATTTATTCATTTATTTATTTATTTAAACGACTTTTTTTAAATAAAAATAAGAATAAACCTTGTTTGCAGGGGTTCAATACCTTAGAGAATTTTCATTCCTAGATGTTGTATGGTAATTGATATTTTTATATAGTAATTTGTCAATTTTAGCATAATGTTACATTTAGCTGCTCTTCTTTAGCCACCATAGAGAAACGTTTTTACCTTCCATCAGTATAGACGACGCTAGTCTCCTAGAAAGCAACACAATACGCCTCCTTGGCCTCGCTCTCCCAATCAACTCCAAGTGGAACAACTACATTGAACCTATAGCTGAATCTAACACTAGGAAGTTTATGACACTCTGACGAGCCAGAAAATCTTTTCTCGTCAGAATCGATTTTACACATTTATAAATCTACCACTTGTCCGTGCATTGAATCCGGTCTGGTGCGCCTGCCATTTATTTTGATGTTCTTGACAAAATCCAAAGGAGGATCTGCAACGGAGTTGATCCTGACTTGGCAACTCGCCTTCATCCACCCTCTCATCGACGGGATGTGTCTTTTCTCTGTCTTTTCTATAAATATTTTCACTGCTTCTGCTCTGATGAGCTTCTTTCCTTGGTTCCTCGACCTCGTGAATTTACTCGTGCGACAAGATTGACATCAAGGACCCACTCTTTTACCGTCAAAATAGTCAAATATAACCGCTACTTATACTCCAAAAGTTTCTTTTCTCGCACTTCCCTGATAGCTACAATCTCCAAAAGTTTAAATGCAACGTCAATTTCCATCTTCTACTTTTCTAAATCCCATCTACTCCCCACAAATCCTATCAAACTCCCATCTTTTCTTCGGCATCCCCTGCACTCTGTTTTTTCTCCCGCTGCTCACCAGTGAAATAATTACGTATATATAAAAAAGAGCCGGCGAAGAATAAAAAGCTTTTAGCGGTTCCCACAACTTACTTACTGTCAATTGTATTTGAGATGAACAAAGCCGACCTTATTCGGCTGTATAAATGAAGAAATTGGCTTCCAATATTTTTTTTACGTGCCGTGTCCCTTCAGGACATAGGCGATCATGGCCCTCCGCCTCTCCCTGTCCCTTGTAGCTCTTAAGACCCTTTCTCTTGTTCTTGTTGTTCTTTTATATGCCGTGTCCCTTTAGGACATAAGCGATCATTACCCTCCACATCTTCCTCTCCCTTGCAGCTCTTAATAAATTTTGCCTTTTTGTTATTTCTTCTAAACCCTGTTCTATCATACATGTTCAAACCCATCAAGTATGTTAGACGCTGCTTTCGTCTTTTCCTCAATCTGTCCCGTGAGTATCAGGTTTTCAAAGCCCCTCTTCCTTATTACGTAAACACCAACTGTCTCTTCCTGATGTTAAGTATAAGTTTCCTTTTTTGTTTCCATTCTCTCCAAAAAACTTGTTGCTCATATGTTCTGTTCATTGTATCCTCAGCATCCTTCTGTAGAACCACATTTCGGTTGCTTCAAGCCTTCCCTTTATCTTTGATAAGATTCTCCAGCATTCGTTGCCATATTGAAGGACAGACATCACATAAAAATCCAGTACGCGTTACTTTGTTTCCAAACAAATTTTCCTGTCTCTCTTTCCCTCAGTCTGTCCCGTGAGTATCAGATATTCCAAGCCCTCCTTCCTCATTACTTGTCCCAGAAATTTCAACTGCCTCTTCCTGATGCTAACTACAAATTCCCTTTTTGTCTCCATTCTCTCCAAAACCTCGTTGTTACATGTTCAACCCATGATATCCTCAGCATCTTTCTGTAGAACCACACTTCTGTTGCTTCAAGTCTTTTCCTCATCTTCGAGAAGATTGTCCAGTATTCGTTGCTATAACGGAGGGCAGATATCACGTAACAGTTCAGTACTCTTGTCTTTGTTTCTGTCTCTTAATACTCTGTTTAGTTTTTTGAATGTATCTTTGGCCATCACAATACATCTTCGGATCTCAGTGTCACACTCTACATCATCTGTTAAAACACTCCCAAGGTATTTAAAATTCTGTACCTGCTTGATTTTTATATGTCCGATCTTTAATTTGAATTTTTGGGCTCGTCCTTTTGCTGATAATCATGCATTCTGTTTTCTCTGCTTCGCCCTTTCTTCCTGCTTTCCTTTGCTACCTTCTGTGGGAACTTTTGTAGTTTTCTTTCTGTGTCTGCTATCAGTACCGTGTCATCTGCATATCTTATACTGGTAAGATTGTGGCCACGAATAATGAATCCTGGTAGGACATCTAACTCTCTCAGAATTGCCTCGCTATATAGGTTCAACATCCTTGTCTTACACCCATTTTTATTTTTGTATATTTGCTGAATTCATTTTCTGTCCGTATGTAGGCGGTTTGCTGCCAGTATAGATTCTTAAATACTGAAATTTGTTTCACGCATATATCAAAGTTGCCGAGCACAAGTTTTTGTGGCTTATTTTGTCGAACGCATTTGCATAAAACATAGAAACACGTACATTTGTATTGCTCTTTCAGATAACATTCTGAGCATAAGTTGTTCATCACTTAAGGTCACATAGCCCAGTAGATATAGACGTTGGTTGGTTCGTGTGACTTGACCCAAAGAGATGTGAGTTCAATACCAGGCTGCAGCAGTGATGAACAAGTAACTTACAGGGTTAGAGGGAGATAACTCATGACTGCCAGAATAGGCTCTCCGCAAAGGAATGAAGATCATATACCCCAGTGATTGTAATAAAGAGTTCGGTTCGAAATTCCTAACACCTGATGAAGGCTGGAGCTTACAACGGCCGAAACGTCGTACAAATGACAACAAAGATGAGAACAATAGTCCGAATAGTGTAAATAGTGTATATCTCCTTTATCTATGATACACATTTTTTTCTATTTCTACATATTTTGTTGAGCCCTTCTTAATTTTTTCTTTTGTTTTTTTTTTTGTTTTTTTTTTTCGGTACTTTCTTGTATTCTATTCCGTATTTTGGCATTGTTTTCTGTCTCTTTTGCAGCATGTCGAGAGTCTCTTTCGTCATCCATTCAGTTTTCCTTTTTCATCTATTTTCCTTTGAGGTGATCTCATTTGCTGAGGTCACTAAAGCTTCTCTTAGCGTTTCCCATTTCGAATTTCCATTTTGTCCCTTGTATCTTTTTTTCACACTGTCAATATATTTTCCTTCAGCTTCGGGTCGTTCAAGAGTCTGTTGTATTCAATTTGAGTGCTGCGTTAGGCTTCTTTAGTTTCCGTATTTTCGTTCTTAGTTTACATATAACACGAAGGTGATCGCTCCTGCAGTCGGTACTTGGATAGGTTTTGCAATGTAGAAATTTATTCCTTAATCTCTTGTTAATGGTTATGTAGTTGATGTGGTATTTCGTTTCTCCTCCTGGGCTTCTCCATGCATAATAGTTCAACTACGAGTTATCAAATATTAGATAAGAAATGGATTTATCTACATTTGTATTCTTTTTGAAGTTTTTTTTTATAATTGTCTTACTCCTAGCAAAGCAGTACTGCCACTGGTGCGTAGAAGGTTACATAATGAAAGAGTGAAGAGAGAGGAGAACAGGTCAGAGTAGGTGTCAGAGAATGTGTAAGAGAAGGACGGGTACATTGGTGTGAAGAGAGCTGCGTGAGAATGAAGTGTAAAGGAAGAAGACGGATGGGAGTCAAGGAGATAAGAGATGGCAGTTGACGTTGCATTTAAACTCTTGGAGATTGTAGCTATCAGGGAATCAAGAATACAGAAGGGAGTTCCACAGGCAGGAAGTGCGAGAAAAGAAGCTAATAGAGTAGAAATTGTGTTACATTATCCATTCGATTTGAAGCAACCGAAATGTAGTTCTACAAAAAGATTCCGAGGTTACCATGGATAGAAGATGTTAGAAACGACGAGGGATGGACACGAAAAGTAAACTGATACTTAACATCAGGAAAAGACAGCTGAAGTTTCTGGGACATGTAGTGAGGAAAGAGGACTTGGAGAATCTGATACTCACAGAATGAAGAGAAAGGAGCAAAGTTACTAAGGTTTTTAAACTTTTCGAGAAGTGTGAAAAGAACCCAGGTATTCCTATTTCAAGATATTTTGCTCTGTGTGTAGAATCCGACTATAAGGGAAGAAAGGCACTTATATAGTTACTAGTGTAACGACATCGTATGGTGGTAAATTGTTATAATTAGGTACCGACAAAGAAAAGTAATACTTCAGGTGAAAAATGCATTTCTTAAATTGTAAAATCTTTCTTAGAATTTGTATTTTAGTTTCAAGTTAATAGATTAAATTTAATATTTCCAATAATTAAAATACTTTGATGTATTTCAAGCTGAATTTAAATTGATTTTAATGATTTTTAAACTGCTAAAAACAGCTGGAAACACTCAGATATACATCATATCAACGCAACGTAATTCTCTTTATTAAAACAATTTCAAAAATAGAATGTACTTTTCTAAATTTTTATTTGAAGATTATTAGCTGATTTAAATTTTAATTAATATGATTTGAAACACATTACTTTTAGTTTAAAATATCGCAGAAAAGCTTTATTTAACACGGAGGTGGATGTTTTTATGAAGTTGACGACTCTCTTGATAGACTTACGTTTGGTAATTTTTTTGCAGGGGACATCGCTTCATCAATTCAGTCAGTTAAGTGCCATACATGATACACACTTGGGCGATCATGTCTCGAAAGAGACATGACTGACTAGGCAGAAGGTTATCTCGCAGTAGGTTGTCATTTTCTTTCTGCAATAGACTGGTTGCCAGCTATGGCTAAAGAATCCAATCTGTTCTGTTATTTAACCCATAACTGGAAAGAAGAGACGTATTAATACATTTTCCAAGGGTATTTGTGAGTAAGTGAATGGAAGGAATTCAACTGGAATTCGAACTCGGCTCCCCGATTTGTTGTTCCGAGTCGATATCCACTACACCACAACGCACAAGTAATCTGGAAAAATTAGGAAAATATTTGAAGTAATGTGATATTTTATTGAATATTATGTACTTTGACGGTATAGTCTTATCTATAAATGGTCTTGTTAAAGAAATGATAAAAAATTCCCAATAAATTTAAAATTTACTATAATTAATACTGTTAATTTCTGATAATGACATGCATAATAAGACATTTAAACTAACCATTTTATTTAATGAAATTTAAAGCCTAACATCTTTATTTTGCCTTTTGTCCATTTAATATCAGTGTTTCAGTGAAAATTGCTAATTTTAATGACGTGTGTGTTTATTCTTAAAAGAATACATGAATATCACCCGTAGCAAACATTATAACAAAAACCATCGACTGATTGTGCGAACAATATTATTCGACGCGTCATACGCAGGATATTGAGTTCACTTGTGGGATTTTTGTTTTATTGAACACCGTTCAGAATGTGTTGAGGCTGCTGAAGGAATTTTATTGATTTGGTTGCTGAGCCCCTTCTCGCGTAGATAAACTGTCCGTTTTTACGGCCACACCTATTTATGTCTAGGTGGGTTCGATCTGATCTCATTCTTTATTTCTTCTTTCAATGAATGTTTGACATAAATCAAAAAGCTGGATTCTATCAATTTGTTTCCTTCAGATACGTTTCGATGGCGCCATCAGTTTTTTTTTTTTTTTTTTTTTTTTTTCCGGTAAAAAAAAATCGTTTTATGGATATAAAGGGATATTTTTGATGTCCCTGAAAAACCTGAATTACGTGTTTTATTTTATATTTTTGGTAGCTTTAAAAACAAGGCATTATCATCAACCATAGGACCGATATTAAAATGAAAGAAATGTAAATGAAACTATATTCCATCAACGAAATGCAGTCTTAAGTGCCATACGTGATACGCACTTAGGCGATCATGTCTCGAAAGAGACCTGACTGACTGCACAGGAGATTTTCCCGCAGTAGGTTGCCATTACTTTCTGCGGTATACTGGTTGACACCCAAGGCTATAGAACTCAATCTGTCCTGCTATTTATTTAATTTTTAGCTAGAGAGAGAAGCGACAGATTACTATCTTTCCCAAAGGTATTTGCGCGTAAGTGAATGCGACGAATTCAATTAGAATTTGAACTCGGCTCTCAGAGTTCTCGATCCTAGGTGATATCTACTGCACCAAAACACATCCATATTTTCTATGAATAAAAATGGCAACGTATCAATCAGCCAGCAAAGATAAAGATGGGTTTATTAAATATAATAGATTTGAATTACTGTATCCGGAAAATTCCGGAGCTTAATTGACAAGTTCTTAAAAGAAAATAGTGTGGGTTTGTTTCGTTGGAGGTTCATTCTGTGTTTTCGATCAGCATTGTCTACTGGTGATTTTCTAAGCACAGTTTAAATGTGGCACAAGGCCGATTTTAGGATTCTAGCGAGACATGCTTGCTAATTATTACACCATCTCGATCTGCGGTGTCTACTAACAGCATTAGAATTGTGATATTCTAAGCGCATCTTAAATGTGGCTGAAGGTGAAAGTATGTGGTACCCAGTAAGGATTGAACTCACTACAACATCAAAATTGTAATAAAAATAACTGAAATTAAAATGAAAAAAAAATACTAATATAAAAATTAACAGGAATTAAAAAACCTTTTTCTTTTTCTTTCGTATCTGTTGATTCGAAAAAGTATCCCCAAAGAATATTTTAGCTACTCTAGTGTTACATGGTCTGATTAGTTAAATAAACCATTATCTTAGACTGTGGAGAATGGCAATTTTTCTATTTTGATTTCTGTCACATTTTAACTGTCAGTTCAGTGCCATACGTGATACACGCTTTGGGAGATCATGTCTCGAAAGAGACATGACTGACTGATCAGAAGATTTTCCCGCTAGGTTACCAATGCTTTCTGCGGTAGACTGGTTACCAGCCAAGGCTATAGAACCCAATCTGTCCTATTATTTAACCCATAACTGGAAGGAAGAGACGGATTAATACCTTTCCCAAGTGTATTTGTGCGTAAGTGAATGCAACGAATTCAACTGGAATTCGAACTCGGCAACCCGATTTGTCATTCCAAGTTGATATCCACTGCACCATAATCAGTGTATGTCTACAGGTTTCGATGTCGGATGAGAAACAGTAACATATGCTGTCATATTTATCATGTTATTTTTTCCTTTCGTATTTGAAATCTTACTCTTTTCATTACCATTTTAAAGTACCAGTGCCATTGAATTTGAATAGAAGATATTGGTCCGATCAAGACGGGTCTATTGCTATCGTTATGTCTTTTCATAAGGCGGGTAAAATTCGAAGATTTTAAACCGAAGCAAAAAGGGCACAGAAAGAAACAGTTAAAATTCATAGGACATGATGAGAAAAGAATGTTCGGCGCATTTGACACTCACGGGATATAGAAACTGTAAGTAAACCTACCTAAAGAGACAGTGTAAGTGAGGGGAATCGAAGGGATTGCTTCGAGGGATAGGGTGTTGCGGAGAGGGATATCGCTCACAATCCGAAGGGAAACACCGTATGAAAGATGATGACAGTTTGTTAAACTTTAAAGCCATTGAAAGGAAAAATACTGCAATAAAACAGGTTTGTTACTACGCACTCAGTGACCGTTCATGTCTGATTTGCGATGCATCCTTGTAACGAGACTTAACATATTTGTCTCTATTTCTGAGAAGAGGTAGTATTTACACTATTTACATTTGTGCTGTTTCTTGTTTTATTTTCCAAGCCCAACACACACACACACACACACACACACACACACACACACACACACACACACACACACACACACAATAAAATTAATTCACACCACGTGTATCTCTAAAAATACAATTGCGCTTTAGGGTTAGGGTCAAAAACAAGAACGGCGCACCCAAAAGCTCGGACGTAGTGGAAAACACACCACGTGGTCAAAAATTCATATTTTTGACCAATCAGGGCTTGATATAAGAAACACATTTCTTGATCTCTCGGAGCCTCACCATCAAAATAAAAGGAAAGTAGAAACTTTCAACACACACAGAGAGGAACAGCCAGCTCGAAACACACAGAAAGGAACAGACAGCTCGGAGCACACATAGAGAGAGAATTCAGCAGTTTACACAACAGCCAGTATCACGTATCAATGAACATTGTTTCACCCCCCCCTCTCTCTCTCTCCTCTCTCTCTCTCTCTCTCTCTCTCATCTCGCTCGCAACACATAGCCCTTCCTTTCCCTCTCACATTCCCAATTCCTTTCTTTCTTCCTTTCTACAGCTTTACGGACAACTATATTTTTGTATAAAAAATAATTCTTTTATTTTTTAACGAAAATAAACAAAAGTTTTTTTTACCTTATTTGTAGTGCATTTTCCTTTTTATTTATTGTTCGGAGGAATTATACAAGCCCCTACACATTATTCGGACTATTGTCTTCATCTTTGTTGCTATTTGTACAACGTTTCAGCGGTTGTACGCTCCGGCCTTCTTCAGGTGCTATGAATTTCGAACCGAACTCTTTATTACGATCACTGGGCCATGTGTCCTTAAGGAAACATCTGGCATTCATTAACCGGTCAGCCAAAGAGTGCTGCTATTGCATGATGTCAAAATGTAAACCTGCGTCCCGGACTTTTTCAAATATCTTCTTTCTTCTTTGCTGTGCTGTGTTCCTTCCGGACGTAGACGATCATGACCCCCTATATCTCCCCATCCCTTGTAGCTCTTAACACTTTTTCTCTTGGTATCTCTCCCAAGCTCAGCTCTGCCATCCACTTGCTCAAACCCATCAAGTATGTCATGCATTGCTTTCTCCTCTCTCTCTCTCTCTTTCCCTCTATCTGTCCCATGAGTTAGATTCTCCAAACCCTCCTTCCTCATTGCATATCCCAGAAATTGCAGCTGTCTCTCCTGGTGTTAAGTATAAGTTTCCTTTTCGTTTGCATCCTCTCCAAAACCTTATCGTTGATTACATGTTCGGTCTATGGTATCCTCATCATCCTTCTGCAGAACCAAATTTCTGTTGCTTTGAGTTTCTTCTTCTTCTCTGAAAAGATTGTCCAGCATTCGCTACGATAAAGGAGGACAGATATCCTGTAACTGTCCAGAAGTATTTTCTCTGTTTCCAATGAAATTTTCCTGTTTCTTAATACTCTGCTTAGGTTTTGAAATGTCTTCTTGACCATGCTGATACGCCTTCGAATTTGTGTCGCACTTTGCGTCCTCTATTTATCTTGAAACATTTTTTTCTAGTAAAATAGTTTTCTCAAGTTCAGTAACTGTTATAGCTCTTTCCAATATTGATTAGAGTTTTCTTTCTTGTCTGAAGTAGTGTGTAACATTAACATTTTGATTATGTTATTATTTTCGTTTCGAGTTACATGTGCTATCCGTTTGAGTTGTTGCGGCTGCTGGTAGTCCTCAAGTGATATGGTTTCTGTTATCTAGTATAGTTCTTTCTTATTCTGTAGCGCCATTCCACAATTTTCAAAGAAGATAGTCTTTGCCACGACTAACAGGCTTAACTTGCCTAGAGCCATTTTTAATCATTGATCTTAGAAAACGCTTGTATACAGCTGACAGTCAGGGACGGATTTAGATGAAGAGAGGCCCAAGGCTATTCCGCTTGTGAAGCCACTTCAAATTCCACATTCTCATGAGTTGAAGGAAATGGAAAAGTGATGAATTAAACAATTTGAGTAAAGCCGAGGATGATGACGGGTGTTTAAAATTCTACCGTTGACAATTCTTTCTCTATTTATTGTTAAATACAACATGAGATTAAAGAAACGCATGGATGTTAAGATTTTTAAAAAATCTATAAAGAAACCAATGCTAGCATCGAGTTATGAGTTTAAGACAGAATTATTCTGAAATGGAATTTAAGGAAAATTACTGAAGCGTTGTTTAGAGTCTACAACGGGTGATAACAGTATTAAAAATACAGTATTAGGTTAGAGGGTCCCCTATATTTTGAAGATCTAGGCCTGATAAGCCTATAAGTAAATCCTGCACTGACAGCAATGTCTCATTTAAATAAGTTGTATTAAATAAAATGGACATAGGGTGTCTGTTAGGCGTTTCTGGATAGTTTTTAATGGTGTCGTATAAGCCGTTTCTTTGTCGAGGGAGTTGCTGAAATTGTATGTTATGTTCGACTATCGGACAATGTTCTCTAAAAAAAGAATATAGAAATTTGAGAAATAGCCATTTGCAACGATCGAGTTTTTAATTTTTTTTTTTATAATCATATCGCCCCAAGCAGGGCAGTTTACTGCCACTGGTGCGCAGGGGGTTACATAGGAGGAAATTTATGAGAAAGAGTGACAGGTTTTAGGGGGTGTCAGGAAGTGGGTAAGAAAAGGATAAGAATACTGATGAGAGTGGAGTGGACGGAGAAAGGAGCATGAGAGAGAGGATGCAAGTTAGTGAGATAGGAGATGACTATTGATTCTATATTTAAATTCTTGGAGATTGTAGCTGTCGGGGAAGCAAGTAAAAGGAAGGGAAATCCACAGGCGGAAACTACAAGAAAAGAAGTTGCCGGAATAGAATTCGTGTTTACATTTTATTGGTTTCACAGTAAAAGGGTGGGACGTACTTGCTAATCTTGTTGCTCGGGTAAATTCATACATAGGGAGCACCAGTGAGTTAAGTTCATCGGAGCAGAAGCCGTGAAAGTATTTGTAGAAGAGACACAGGGAAGCCACATTACGCCGGTGAGAAAGTGACTGTATCTGAGCTGCCAAGTCGGGATCGACCACATTACAAAGTTGGATTTTGTCAAGGACCCCTAGGTGGATAGCAGGGGCAGCCGCCCAGATATGGCAGCAGTATATCCTGAAGTTTGAAATGAACGTAAGTTTACATGCACGACAACACACGTTAAATACAGTCGGTCAGTCTGTCAGTCAGTTAAGTGCCATACGTCATACACACTTGAGCGATCATGTCTTGAAAATGACATTATTGACTGAGCAAAAGATTATCCCGCAGTAGGTTACCATCACTTCTGCGGTAGACTGGTTGCCAGCCAACGCTATAAAACCCAATTTATCCTGTTATTTAACCCATAACTGGAGGGATGAGACGGATTAATACCTTTCCCAAGGGTATTTGCGTGTAAGTGAACGCAAGGAATTCAACTAGAATAAATACAATATGTGATTGAAAAAATAAGTGAATGTTAATTTTTTTTTTTAATTTATAAAGAAGCATCGAGTTATCAGCTTAAGGCATAATTATTCTGAAATGGAATATGAGGAAAATTACTGAAGGGTTGTTTAAACTCTACAATGCGTTATGACAGCATGTGCATGACAGTGTCAAAAATATTATACAACTTAGTTAGAAGTTCACTAGATTTTGAGGCCCTAGGATTCAGTCTGCTTAGCCTATAGGTAAATCCACAACTGGGTAGCACCTAATCGTATTAATTAATTTTATATGAGACTGAAACTGCTCTCCTCATCTTGTTTGCCATATTCACGACCTTTCGGACCTTGTAGGGTCATACCTTCTTCAGATGACTGGAATTCTGAACCGAACTTTTTATTTCGATTATTGGAGTAGATTGCTCTCGTTCAATTCCACTTGGAAACGTCGTAAAAATTGCAAAGAAGGCAACAATCCGAACAATGTAAATGATGTAAATAATTACAATACCTCATCTCATATACTGCAATCCTGGGAATAAGGGAAGCAATAAAGGAAAAAGAGATAACTAACAGAATTTAGTAACGAAAAACGGAAGAACGTAAAGGAGTAGACAGGGTCTCCAGGAGATAATTCGCTGGCCATCTCTTAATATAATATGGTAATTTAACATGTGTAAGAAATGCCTATGACAGAAATATTATACACCTTAGCTAGAAGCCTCCTGGATTTTGAGGCCTTAGGCCTGCTAAGCCTATAGGCAAATCCGGCACTGCTGACAGTTTAGATATTTCTGAATAGGTTTGGCGCCACGCATGGCATCCCTATAAAAGTTTTGATCTGACGATGCTACGAACGATTCAAAAGTTAATTAGTTTTTTTTTATGCCTTTTCAGCAGGTATCTCCACTAATTTTCGATACCTAAGTTTTAAAATGATTTTAAAAAACATAAAAAAACATTCATGAAGATTTTCTTTTAACATTAATGGAAATATAAATAAGTAAATTTGCTATTTCCAGTAAAAAAAAAATACTCTGGTGTATTTCAAATCGAAATTATATTGATTGGAATCTAATTTTTTATGTCGCTTTCAATTGAAATCGGTAATTTCACACATTTGTAAACAAAAGTTAATTCTCAGTTTTATATTTTCCAAAAATAAAATATACTTTTTTGAAACTTTATTAGAGGAATATTAGCTGATTTCAAGTATAATTATCTAATTTGAAAAAAATATTATTTACTTTAAGTTTGAAATATTTTTATGACAATAGTATCCTTAATGAATCTTATTTTAAAAGCAATTAAAAGCTTTTCTAATTAAACAATGTCATAATTTTATTTCATTATTTTTAATTTTACGATTTGGAGCAGATTTTCGGGAAATTAGTAGCAGATTGAGAAAAAAATTAATGATTTACATACTCCAATTAATCCTGCTTTTAATTAATAAAAATATTTTCGGATGAAAATTTAATTTCTCGAAATTTCATGAAACTAAGTGGTGTGGGAACGGGAGAGCAACATATGTTAAAAAGGTATTTTTACCAAGATCCCCCCCCCCCCCAAAAAAAAAACATTTTCAAAAATTTCATTTATTTGGAAATAAGTTCTGAATGTTTCATTAAAATCTGGCAATTATTTGATTTTTGGAAAAATATCCAAATCAATGGGTTTTTTTTTTCAGCGAGGAACAAAAAGGCTAAAACACTACCCGTAAATAGACTAAACTATCGCCCGGTTCACTAGACTAAACTATCGCCCGGTTCACACTCCACCCACGTCTATTGAACAGGTGAAGAGGCTCATCCCTTGTTCCCTGTTTAGGATATGGTTTCCGGTTTTCTCTTTTCCAATCTTTTCACTCCTTTTTCTTTTCTTTTTTTTTCAATTGGAGTATATAGACTAAACTATCGCCAGGTTCACACTCCACCCACGTCTATTGAACAGGTGAAGAGACTCATCCCTTGTTCCCTGTTTAGGATGTGGTTTCCGGTTTTCTCTTTTCCAATCTTTTCACTCTTACGTAGCCCCATGTACATCAGTGGCGTTACCGCCTTGCTCGGGGTGATATGATTTTTTAAAAAAATTACATCGATCGACTGCTAACGAAAAAAAAATGAAGAAACAAAATTTTTAAACAAGATTTCGAACATGCTAGAAGAGATTCAAAAATTTAATAAAATAATGAAAAATACTTTGATTTTTTTTCTTAATGACAAACATTTTGACGATAAAACTGTTTTTTTTTTCGTTTTTTTTTTTAGTTTATGATCTTTCTCATCATGCTTTGTTTTCATTCTTTTTTTCTCAAAGAAAAAGTGAAGATACTTATGTGACACGATAACTAGGCATATATGTATTTTATTATAATAGATTAAAATAGAAAATGGTTAAGAATAGAAAATAGTTTAAAAACATATTTAACAAAAGTGAAAAAGAAGAGGAAAAAAATAAATAAATAAACGCTTTTTCTTTTATGAGGAAAATTGTGGAAGAGACAAGAGTGTCCGATTACTGTTTTAAATCCTACCACTCTTCCGGTAAATATTTGACTCAGTGATTTAATGTGATAAAGAGATAAAGTTCAGGAGGTGGGTTTTCGAATGACCCGGTCAAAGGCTGTCTTTTACTGTATCTTGACCACACATTAAGAATTTTCCGGCGGAAGCTTTATTAAGATAAAAAAGATAACTGAAATTTCAGACTTACAGTCGCCAATGTTTATCACCGGTGGTCTAAAGCATTTCCGGATTTCCGGATTTCCGGATTCATTTTAAATAAATAGAAGTTAGTGAGTTTAAAGGGAGTTCAGCCGGACGCGAGCTTGAAGTAAGAATCTCCGTTCGTCTTGTTTCGGTCAGTTGGATTTGTTGATCTCCATTAATTAGAGTTAGAGCTGTGTGTCACATTCGCCTGCCCCAACCGAAAAGGCTAACTCTAAACGAAATAAAGCATCCTTTCAACTCATCCAAGTTGTAGAAGTTCGTTCCTTATAGTTTAATCTTGTACCCCCAGCTGTTCGGCCGACATTTTCAACAAACTCCCGGCAAACATCACAGCTTGGAGAACGGCCGCCGGAGAAAATTGTTAGGACGGACCGTTGGGGTGTTACACTTATTTCTAAGTTAACTATGGATTCAGTAGCGTTCCTTGTTCGGTGTCTTTTTACGAACAGAGATAGTAAAATCAAGCAGGTGCTGAAATTTAAATACCTAGACAGTTTTCTCACAGGATAAAAAGTGCGACATTGAGATCCGAGGGCGCATTGGCATGGTCAAGTAAGCGTTTCTAAAGCTAAGCAGAGTCTTTAGAGACAGGAAGCTTTCGTTGGAAACAAAGAAAAGAAGATTAATGGACTGTTATGTTATATCTGTCTTACTATCTGGCAGCAAACGCTAGACGAGCTCCTCAAAGATAAAGAAGAGACTCGAACCAACAGGTCTGTGTTGCTGAGGATAACATAAACCGAACCTGATAGCAACGTCAAGATTTTGGAGAGAATGGAAACAAAAAGGAAGCTTATACTTAACATCAGGAAGAGACAGCTGAAGTTTCTGGGGTGCGTAATGAGGAAGGAGGGCTTGGAGAATCTAATACTCACAGGACAGATAAAGGGAAAGAGAAACAGGGGAACGCAGCGCGAGACATAGTTGATGCGCGTGAGCAAATGGATGGCGAAGCATGATTTGGGAGAGATACCAAGACCCTTCGGAAAGGTATTAATCCGTCTCTTCCCTCCAGTTATAGGTTAAATAATAGGACAGATTGGGTTCTATAGCCTTGGTCGGCAACCAGTCTACCACAGAAAGCAATGGCAACCTACTGCGGGATAATCTTCTGCCCAGTCAGTCATGTCTCTGTCGAGACATGATCGCCCAAAGCGGGTATCACGTATGGCATTTAACTGACTAAGAGGAAAAATGTTAAAAGCGACAAGGGATAAGAGTAAGTGGAGGTTCATTATCGCCTACGTCCTGAAAGGACAGGGCACATGACGAAGAAAGAAGAATGTACTAAACCTATTCACTTTTTCCGGCCGAATTCATTGCATTCACTTACGCGCAAATACCCTTGGGAAAGGTATTAATCCGTCTATTCCTTCCAGTTATGGGTTAAATAACAGGACAGATTGGGTTCTATAGCCTTGGTCGGCAACCAGTCTATCGCAGAAAGCAATGGCAACCTACTGCGGGATAATCTTCTACCCAGTCAGTTATGTCTCTTTCGAGACATGATCGCCCAAGCGTGTATCACGTATGGCACTTAACTGACTGACTGAGAATTATTGGTATTTTCCAAGAGTTTAAATGCAGCGTCAACTGTCATCTCTTGACTCCGTCCTTTCCTCGACATCCCCGTATCTTGTTCTTCTTCTTTTCTACTTTACTCTCACGCAGCTCTCTTCGCTCCAGTGTTCCCGTCCTTCTTTTACCCATTTTCCGATACCTACTGTGACTGGTTCTCCTTTCTCTTTACTCTCCTATTAACCTCCTGCGCACCAGGGACAATCCTCACCAGTGACAGAACTGCCTCGCTTGGGATGAGATAATTAAAAAAAAAAAAATTCAATCTCCTTCTTTAGCTTAAATGAGTTTTGGTAGGATGTCCCTAATTTTGTTCTTAGCCATCAATCGCTGTTTTTTAACATGCTAAGAACAAATGTCATATTGCGCATGTAAATGTATTCTTGATTAAAAAGTGTGAAGATCGATTAACATTGACCTTTTTATGATCTTTTCCTTTGTTTTTTGTTTTTTATTTCTGTCATCTGTATTAGATATAAAGGATTGCCGAGATAAATACACAGGCAGAAGAATACATTTAGTGATGTAGGTGTTTTTAATCATCTCGTGACATTAATGGGATTATCTCTTTCTTATTTGTGAGACCGCCTGCAATCTCTCTCCCACCGGCGCGACGTGGCTTCCCTGTGTCTCTTCTATAAATACTTTCACGGCTTCTGCTCCGATGAACTTAGATCACTGGTGCCCCCTAGGTTCGAATTTGCACGAGATACTAGATTAGCAACTAGATCCCACCCTTTTACAGTGAAACCGATAAAATGCAACCGCAACTTCTACTCCAACAGTTTATTTTCTCGCACTTCCCGACTGTGGAATTCCCTTCCACATGACTGCTTCCCCGACGGCTACAATCTCCAGGAGTTTAAATGTAAGGTCAATAGACACCTCCTAACAAACTAACTTCCATTCTTTCAAACACTCTTCCCACCCACCCAACTATCTATCACCCACCTTCTGACATTTCCTATATCTAACCACTCTTCCTATTTACCTTTCCCTATGTAGCTCCAAGCGCAATAGTGGCAGTGGAATGACTTGCTTGGGGTGAAATGATTAAAAAAAAATACTTAGAAGTTCCTTTTTATATGAACGTCGCGAATAAGCAGTAATTTTCCTATTGTGATTTTCTCGTATCATATTTAATGAATAAATAAACTCATTGTGAGCTCAACGACTACAAAATACCCATGAAAATATCATTAAATCTTTCAGCTTAACAACTTGAATCTAATATTGCAATAACAATCATAATTATGAATACAAATCAAATTACAAACGTAAATAAGTCAGGATCATTACAAATTTTGCCAAGAACCTCTACATGAAGGAACATCAGTAAACTACTGAAAAAACAACAATTTTGGTTCTAAGCATCATTACAATTTTACACTATTTTTATGGTGCCCTATCTACATTGGAATGAACTCTTCCTCATTCATAAATACTAACCTGCGAGACTTCCTAAATAAGGCAGTCGAGAGGTAGCGTAACTTGACAGTTCGGACGTACACTTCTATCTGCTGAATAATAACATTCTTATTTTGCATATATGTTCTGTTATTCCAATACACTGGTTCAACCTAACTCCTTTTCGTGTCTTTCTTCCTGACCCTAACAGGCCACAGCACTATCTTTTGTCGCTTTTAATACCTCTTCTCCTGTTATCCAACACAATCTCTGCTTCATCATCCATCTGCTCAAGGCCATCAGTTATGTCATGCTTTTCTTCTCCTTGTCTCTTCTTACCTTTCTATATTTCCTGTGAGCATCAAATTCTCCAAGCCCACCTTCCTCATTCAATCAGTTAAGTGCCATACATGATACACGCTTTGAGCGATCATATCTCGAAAGAGACATGACTGACTGAGCAGAAGATTATCCCTCAATATGTTGTCATTGCTTTCTGCGGTAGACCGGTTGCCAGCCAAGGCTATAGAACCCAATCTGTCCTATTATTTAACCCATAACTGGAGGGAAGAAACGGATTATTACCTTTCCCAATGGTATTTGTGCGTAAGAGAATGCATGGAATTCAACTGGAAATCGAACTCGGCTCCCCGATTTCTCGTTTCGAGTCGATATCCACTGCACGAGACTTATTACATGTTCCAAAATCTTCAGCTGTCTTTTCCTGATGTTATGTATCAGTTCCTTTCTCGTGTCCATCCTCTCCAAAACCACGTCGTGGTTCACCTGTTTTGTACATGGTATCCTCAGCATCCTTCTGTAGAACCACATTTCTGTTGCTTCAAGTTTTTCCTTCATCTTTGATGAGATTGTCCCGCATTCGCTGCCATATAGGAGAACAGACATCACATAACAATACAGTTCTCTCTTCTTTGTTTCCAGCAAAGTTTTCTTGTTTCTTAATACTCTACTTAGTTTCTGGAATGCATCCTTAGCCATGCCAATACGCCTTTGAGTTTTCGTATCTCACTTTCCGTCCTTTGTTAGAACACTTGCCACCTGTTTGATTTTAGTATCCCCAACTTGCAATTGGCATTTTGGGCTGCTCTTTTCACAGATTACTACGCATTCAGTTTTGTTTTTGTTTTGTAGTTTATAATGCAGTCCTTTCTTTTCGCTTTCTTTAACTACTTCATGTAGGAGATTTTGTAGTTTCTTTTCTGTATCTGCTATCAGTACTGTATCATTTGCGTATTTTATAATGTTCAGATTGCGACCGCCAATGACGAATCCTGGAAGGACTTCTAGAACTCTCAGAATTGTCTCGCTTTATAGCTTGACTAGATCTAGTGAGAAGACACATCCATCCTTGTCTTACACCCCTTTCTACCTTTGTGCTTCTGCTGAACTTGTTTCCTGACAGTATGCAAGCAATTTGCTGCCAGTACAGTTTCTTGATTACTCCTGAATATATCAATATTGCCGAGCGTCTCTATCAGGTTTTTGTAGCGTACTTTATCGAATGTCTTTACGTAGTCGCACTTTTCTTGTCCTATCTCCAGCCTGATTCTGCTGCACGCTCTATTCATCAGAATTCGGATGATGAATTTTGTTCCGCGACTCATGAAGCTGATTATTCGGTGGAGTTGCCATTCGTTTGCACCTGGCTTCTTAGGCAGTGCTATGAAAATCGATCTGTTTAGGTCTTCCGGGATTTCGCAGCTGTTGTAGATTTAATTTATAATTTCTGTGATTTTTGTCTACGCCGAAATCGTCTAAGGCTGCTAACATCTTTATTACAATGCAGGCTGTTCCAGCTGCTTTGTTTCTAGTCAGTTTGGCCAGTGCAGTTTCTACTTCGGATTTTAATATTTCCGATCCGTCGGTATTTCTGTGTATTGCCGGTTGCTCTCTCTTGTCGTGGAAACCATCTCATATATGTTCTTCCCACTGCTGAAGTATTTCCTCCTTCTCTAATATGAATGTTTTATTCTTGGATTTTTATGGTGAGCGTGTCTTTTGTCTTGTTAGTTCTCTTAATTTTTATGCATGTCTCATTTATTAGTCGTGCTAAAACTTTTTATTTCTACGCATTTGAGCCATTTCTTTTTTTGCCTGTTTGCATTTGCTCCTTATTTCTTTGTGTAGTTTCCTGTATTCCGTTCCATGTCTTGGCATTATTTTCGGTCTCTTTTGCATTATGTCAAGAATCTCATCTGTGATCCGCTCATTTCTTTTTTCTACGTTTGTTTTTCTTTGGGACGATGTCATTGACCGATGTCACTAATACTTTCTTTAGTGCGTCCCATTTTGAGTCCTCATTTCGAATTTATATTTTGCATATTTTTTTTCACTCTATCCGTGTACATTTCCTGTAGGTTGGGTGCTGTACCAAGCGTCTTCATTCTTCGCAGTTTCACCCCTGGTTTGCATATAACCGGGAGGTGATCACTTCCACAGTCGGTATTTGGACAATGAACAATGAACAACTGCATTCCTGAATCTTCTGTATGAACATGTTATATAATCAATTTGGTTTTTGTGTCACCTCCTGAGATTCTCCATGTTCATAATCGTCTTGGGTGTTCTTGAAACAAAGTTTTGGTTATGACCTGGTCATTCGCTGTACACAATTGGGCCTATTTTTCTAGTCCGTGATTGCGATTTCCTGATACGAAGATGCCAACTGTTACCCGTTCTCTCTCCCCCGCCTTACTTACTTTGCATTCAAATCTCCCAGGATTATTCGAATTTCTTGCGATTTACATTAATCCTTGGCAATTTTCACTGAAGACGTTTTAACCACATGAGAAAGCTATCACCCCACTTTCTTTATTTCTCTTCTTCTTTCTTTCTTTTTTCTTTCTTTCTTTTCTTTTATTTATTTCCTTCCTTCTTTTCCTTCTTTCTTTCTTCTTCACTTCCTCCTTTATTTCTTTCCTTATTTAATTCAAACTAAACAGCGTCTCTGATATGTCTTTTCTGTTTTTCTTCGCAATCAAAACTGAATAGACCATTATGTATGAGGTATTGTCAGAACATAACATACGCTCATTACGAAGGAACAAGCAGAATTATATTTTTTCTCCTCACAATCGTATTTTTAACGGGATCAACGGTTTGTAATGTTACACTATTTGCTTAAATATATACATCATTAGCTGCTCAAATATTGCGTTTATGTTCTTATATATCGGCATTTACATGGGTTATAGAGTATCAAACAGAACTGTTCTTTTTCACTGGCATGGATACATTTTAACATACAATTATACGAATAATATCCTCTTGTAGTTATTTGTAAACATTGTTGTCAGCCATTGATCTCTCGATACTGAAATTACAATATCATATCGAGTATTTTTCGTTCAATTCTGTGTTGGCTAGAGTGGAAAATTTGCAACTAGAATTCTGTTTAGTGCAAAGAATTGGTGTCAGCTAAGCAACGAAGCTCATGAATCTTAATCTATAGACAAAGAAAATGTTTCTTTCAAGAGAGAAAAAAATAGTTTTATTAGATACCGACTTTGTATTTATAACATTTAATATGTAATATTAATGAAAGGTAGCTGTAGTCATTACCGTAACTTAATTTCTCATTTCTGGAAAATTTTAAAATAGACTGAAATTAGCGACAACTTAAAAAGTGTTTTGACAAATGACAGAAAATATGCCAGAAATCTGAAGGTGCATTGGAATTGTGAAAGTTGCCGTCTAAAAGCTAAGCAAGGTATTAAGAAACAGGAAAATTTTGTTAGAAAACGGTGCTTAGCTGACGTGTATTATCAAGACTGCTTTGTCAGTGAATCCTGGACAATTTTTACACATGTAGAGGAAACTTCAGGCAACACAGATGTAGTTCTACAGTAGAATCCTGAAAATGCCATGTGGACAACAGGGAAGTTTCGAGAAAAATTAAAGAAAAAAAAAGGATCAATTGAAACCTCTGGTACGCATAATGATTGAAAGACGGGTTGGAGGATTTGGCACACACGCTGAAGGCATGAGAGACAAACTTCGAATAAGCTACCTCATGAGAACAGGAGGCGAATCATCGATTAGAGCTACTAATTATTCATGAGATTCGTTCCTTAGCGGACACCAATTCTTTGCACTAAAATGAATTCTAGTCACAAATTTTCCACTCTAGCCAACACAGAATTGAATGGGAAATACGCAATACTGATATTGTAATTTCAGTGCCGAAGATGTGGAGAGCCATGATCGCCCACGTGCTGAAGAAACATAGCACATAAAAAAGAAGTATGATAGTGGTTCTTTTTTTCTTTCTTTCTTTATGTGTGTGTGTGTGTGTGTGTGTGAATATATATTAAAAAATGTTATGTGCCCTCCTACGAGGAATGAACTCTTCCTCTTGCTACATCTATATTACCCGTGTGACCTCTAGAGAGCAGGTAGTTGGGAGCAGTGACGATCAGTTACGAGCAGTTAACATAGCCAAGTACAGCAGTTAACAAGTCAGTTATCAGCAGCTACTAATCAGGCAATGTAATAATACCTTCGGACTCATTTATTTCTATATTATTATTATTAACACTTCTTTTGAATATCTTTTTTCTTCTTCTATAATAACACACTGTTGTTAACCTACCTTCTTGTTCCGTGTCTTACTTCCGGCACGAACCGGCCACTACAACTTTGCGGCAAAGTTTCGCCACAACTACACAACGAATTGGCGACGAAGATCCACAACAAAAATGCAAAAATTAGACATCAAAGTATTATGATAAAGTTTTTTGTTGTAAACACTGCGCCTCCTCGGGTTAACTCTCACAACAGGCCTCAAGTGGAATGAATATATAGAATTCATAGCTAAATTCGCTGCTAAGAAGGTCGGTTCTCTGTGTATGGCCAGGAAGTTTTTTCCCGTCTGAAATCATTCTGCACATATATAAATCTACCATCCGCCCGTGCGTTGAATACTGCTGCCATATCTAGTCGGGTGCTTCTGCTATCCACCTAGGGGTCCTTGACAAAATCCAACGGAGAATATGTAATGTAATCGATCCCGATTTGGCAGCTCAGATACAGTCACTTTCTCACCGGCGCAATATGGCTTCCCTATGTCTTTTCTACAAATATTTTCATGGCTTCTGCTCCGATTAACTTAGCTCACTGGTGTCCCCTATATATGAATTTACTCGAGCCACAAGATTAGCAACTAGATCCCACCATTTTACTGTGAGACCAATAAAACGTAAACGTAAGTTGTACACTAACAGCTTCTTTTCTCGCACTTCCCGCCTGTGGAATTCCTTTCCGTTTACTTGCTTCCCCGACAGCTACAATCTCCAAGAATTTAAATATAAAATCAATAGTCATCTTCTATCTCACTAACTTGCATCCTCTTTCTCATGCTCCTTTCTCCGTCCACTCCACTCTAATCAGTTTTCTCATACTTTTCTTACCCACTTCCTGACACCTCCTATAACCTGTCACTCTTTCTCATAACTTTCCTTCTATGTAACCCCCTGCACAACAGTGGCAGTAAACTGCCTTGCTTGGGGCGATATGATTATATAAAAAAGGCCAAAACCGAGATTACATTAGCTATTTTTTCAGGCCTTGTGCAGTCATAGCTCTCCATAACCTCCTGTTTTTTTATTATTCTTTCTTTTTACCAACCCTCTTATTCGTTTGGGTCCTTCTATTCCTTTTTTTAGTGTTTACTCTGATTCCTTGAGTTGTTTTCTCCTTATTCTCTTACCTTCAATATGCCTTGTGGGTGCTTAATTCTCTAAAACTTCTTTTCTCATGATGTGTCCTAAAATTTTGGCTGTCCTTTTCTGATTGTTAGCAACAGTTTTCTTGTAGTTCCCATTCTCCTTAAAACATGGCTTAGTGGTACAAGGAAGATGTAGAGATCCATCATCGCCCTAGTGTTGAAGGGACACAGCACAGGAAACGCAATAGAAATATAATTGCACACTAAATTTTTGTTTCCTCGATCGCCTTAAAGGTTTCTAATTTTAGTGAGAATCATAGTTGTTGCTATTGTCATAGGCCAAGGGGGGGGGGAAATAAAATCACCTGCAGAATTGAAGTTAATTAAGCGCTAGAAATAAATAAATAAAAAAAACGTCTCATTCATTCGATTTCATTTTCTAGGAATTTTCCTTTAAAGATTCTATCACAAAAAACGATAATGATGTTTTCTAAAAATCGTTCTTTTTTATTTAATGTCACCTTTTAAAAACTAGCGATTAAAAATGCTTTCAGAATTATCAGAAAATCTTTAAAAAAATGTTTCTCGGAGGAAATAATTGTTAAATGGTCTACAATCAATCTTGGTCTTGACATAAATTTCTATGGGGTAATTGTGTAAAAGGCTGTTAACAAATCTTAAAATTTAGAAAAGGATTCAGCTAAAATCAATGGTTTTACGTAGGCAAATAAAATGCTGTATTTCTTTTAAAGTTTATTTTTTTGTCTGAATTACACTATTTCTATTCGGACTATCATCCTCATCCTTGTTATCACAATGTTTCGGCCGTTTTGCACTCTGGATCTTCATCAGGTGTATATCAATCTGGGTAAACTACAGGCAATTCTGAATTGAACTCTTTAATTACATTACATACATATAAATTCTCTATTCTTTATCCATAACGTTGAATGCATTAATTCAAATTTGTCTCTATTTCTGAGATGAGGTATTGTAATTATTTACACTATTTACATTGTTTGGACTGATTTTCTCATCTTTGTTGCCATATTCACAAAGTTTCGGTCGTTGACATTTTTCAGGTAATTAGAATTATGACTAAACCTTTATTTTGTCCACCGGAGGTAGATTGTTTACATTTCATGAGTCATGCCACTTCCAGATGTCCCAGTTATTTCCCTTTAACTCAGCTCTCTAAGTTTTTGCTCACCTCTGCTGTAGCCACAACTCATTTGGTCAAGTCACTGGATTCAACCAACGCTTTTATCCACTGGATCATGTGTCCTTGAATTATGGGACTTATTAACATAATATCTCTAATTATTTTTTTTACCAGAGCTCATATTACAATATTGATGTTTGTCATTGTTTTTCTCTAGCATTCCGTATTACTATCGCCCGGTTCACACTCCGCCCATGTCTAGGCGTAGAGGCTCATCCCTTGTTCCCTGTTTAGGATCTGGTTTCCGGCTTTCTCTTTTCCAATCTTTTCACTTTTCCTTATTTTTTTTTTCAATTGGAGTAGATAGACTGATCTATCGCCCGGTTCACACCCACCCACGTCTATTGAACAGGTGTAGAGGCTCATCCCTTTTTCCTTGTTTAGGATGTGGTTTCCGGCTTTCTCTTTTCCAATCTTTTCACTTTTCCTTATTTTTTTTTTCAATTGGAGTAGATAGACTGATCTATCGCCCGGTTCACACTCCACCCACGTCTATTGAACAGGTGTAGAGGCTCATCCCTTGTTCCTTGTTTAGGATGTGGTTTCCGGCTTTCTCTTTTCCAATCTTTTCACTCTTACGTAGCCTCCTGCACACCAGTGGCCTTACCGCCTTGCTCGGGGTGATATGATTAAAAAAAAAATTACTGGTTCCCATATTGTATTCATTTCTATGCTTGGCCAGTTTAGAAGAGTTTTGTAACCCAGCATATGCGCTGATTCCCTAAGTTTTCTAATTTTCCAGTAATGCTCTCTATCTGTTATTTCAAGTTTATCTTACAGGAGATGGTGATCTCCCTTTTCTCTTCATATGTGGACAGCTACACCTGATTTTTCTATTTGTTCTTGTTTTTTACCCGTTTCCATTGAGTCCAAGTACTCACTGTCCAACACAGGGATTCAATTCATAATTACTATATCACCAAATTCATGAAGCAACAGTTTTATTCACTAGGCTATTGTACCAAAAGACAATTCTCTATAGTGAACTTGGAGCTTTAAACCTAAACTGACTGTTGATTAGCGCTGTTACTGCAATGTTTTAACTACTGCTGTAATCTTTCTTTATTAGTGGCACCCCTATTGTATTTGTTTTTATGCTAAGCCTACTCAGGAGGTCCTGATATATGCTAATTCCTCCAAATGTCTAACTCTCTAGGGTTCTTACTTGTCAAATATTTTAACTTCATTCCACAGTGGCTGATGACTATCCCTTTACCTCTATACATGATCAGCCATGCCCAATTTCATTGTCCAACCTCTCAGTATGGCTTTTCAATATTTCTCCAGCTTTACTTTCAGGGATGAACTTGTTTCATCTTTATATGCTTTTCCACAACTGCGAGGAATTTTAGCTATTAACTAAGGTAACCTTAATATATTTGGGAACGGTATATGTATAGAAAATGAGTTAGCTCAGAGAGTTGTGAGTTCAATACCAGCCTACAGTAGTGGTGAACAAATAACTTAAAGAGTTAAGTTAAAGAGAGATAACTACATGGCGACTAGAAGTGGCTTCGCATATGGAATGAAAATTATATATCCCAGTGATCGAAATAAAGGGTTCGGTTCAAAATTCCTAGAACCTGAAGAAGGCCAGAGCGTACAACAGCTGAAACGGTGTAGACATGATGGGGACAATAGTTTGAACAATGTAAATAATGTAAATATTACCTCATTTCAGAAATATAGACAAAGCATAGAAAGTGAGTTCAGTAGATGTACTAAAACAGAAAAGAGTGTAAGATAAGAGTGTGTCTTCTCACAGGACTTATTTTGAGTACAGAGTCAGACAATTCTCAGTGAATTAGAAGTCCTGACAAGATTAATTATTGACGGCCACAATCTTAACAACATAAGATATGCAGATGACACAGTGTTGATCGCAAACACAGAAAGGAAACTACAACAACTCCTACAGATGGAAGTGAAGGAAGGCAACAAAAAACGACGAAACATCAACTGCATGAAAATAGAATGTATGGTTCTCAGCAAAATTATAGATAATCCCAATTTTATTAACATCAGTTATGCAAATGACCCAGTGTTGATAACAGACACAGAAAGGAAACTACAACAACTCCTACAGATGGTACTGAAGGAAGGCAACAAAAACTGACTAAACATCAATTGCATGAAAATAGAATGCATGGTTCTCAGCAAAATTAAAGATAGTCTCAATCTTATCAACATTGGATATGCAGATGATATAGTGTTGGTGACAGAGACAGAAAGGAAACTACAAGAACCCCTACAGAAGGTAGTGAAGGAAAGCAAGAAGAAAGGACTAAACATCAATTGCAAGAAGATAGAAAGTATGGTTGTCAGCAAAGTTATGGAAATTTTAAAATCTAAAATATTTTCTAGCTTTAAATAACCAGCAAAGAGTTGATAAGTCCTAAAAAGGAAATCCATTCTATTATAATAAAGACCATTATATATATATATATATATATATATATATATATATATATATATATATATATATATATATATATATATATATATATAGTCTGGCTCATTCTACCGAGCGCCCGTAGCTGAGAGGTACAATCGCTGACTGACGCCAATTCGGTCAGGTTTCAATCCTGGGTAAAAAGCAATCGACTGTCTAATCGTACTGATGAGCTGTGATACAGCGAAACAGATCTGTCTTCGGATGACTATATATATATATATATATATACACTCTATTAAAATAAAGCTTTTGTGTATTTATTTATTTATTTATTTGTATGTATATGTATATATATAAACATATATATTTCTTCCAGTTTGGCTTCGGGGGATAACCTGTGAGGAAATAGCTAATAACCCTCCCAAATATTTTGTCATCATTTTTTACGGTAGGGGTATACACGTATCAGAATAACTTTCCTTCTCCAAACAGAAAGATGCTCTTTGCAAATAAAAAAATTCACAGAAGATAACAATAAGAATTGTCTCTGAAAAAATGAGTACAATGAGAAATGTATTGGAGGTGTTTATTTCGATGCGTGAGGTTATCCTGTGGAGCATATAACTGCAAAGATTCATAACAATGATTCATTTGAGGCCATTTCATGATACTAGGAAACAAGTTAATAATTGATAGAAAGTTAATAAAGGATGGACAGCCAATATGCATCACCAACTCCATGGTAGCATAGAAATTGGATATAAATTGGAAACAGAAAACTAAGGGAAATATCGTCACCATGTGTACTTCCTCCCTGTTACTTATAGTGATGTGAGGCTTCGGAGCATGGTAGGATTTAAATGAAAAGAGCCCCTAGGGTAGTCTATTCCACTTGCGAGGCCCCTCCAAATCCATTATTCTCATTAGTAGAGGAAAATGGAAGAGTGAACTTAAACAATTAGGGTAAAGTCGTCAATAATGACGGTTGTTTAAAATTATTAAAAAATGTTTAGTTTACAATGCTTTACTACAGTATGTGTAGCCAAAAATGTTTTACATCTTGGTTGGAGGCCTCCTTAATTTTGATGCTCTAGGCTTTAACATGCTAAGCCTGTAGGTAAACAGGACACTGCTTCGGGATTACGATGAACGGCTGATATACTCAACCCCAAAAATTAAGAGAAGATGATAACGAGGAAAACATGGGTAAATGTTTAATTAACAAAACAAAATAAGGAATTTATTTAGAAATTTACATTTTTTTTTATCTTTTCACTCCAAGCAAGGCGGTACCGCCACTGAAGCATAGGGGGCTACATAAGAGAGTTAAGGTTTTAGGCAGGAGGAGCGTGAAGAGGAAGACGAACCAGTTACAGGGGGTGACAGACAAAGAGCAAGAGAAGGATGTGAAGACAGTAATGAAAACAGTTGCGAAGGTAGAGAGAAAGAAAAAGAACAAGATACACGGGATGATGTATAAAGGACTGGAGTCAAGTGGGCAGAAGATGGGAATTGACATTGCATTTAAATTCCTGGAGGTTGTAACCCTCAGGAAGCGAGTTCCACAGGTGGTAAATGCCAGAAAAAAAGCTGATGGAGTAGAATTGTCGTCTGAATTTTGTTGATTTAACTGTAAAAGGGTGGGACCATGTTTCCAGTCTGGTTGCACGGGTAAATTCTTGTGGAGGGGGCACATGTCAGTAGCTTGTTTTAGGAAAATAAGTCAGAAGTTTTTAAAGTCTCTAGTTTTAATCAATTGTCATGAGGAAATGTTCAGACAACAGATTAAATAATCTGCCAATATTAAAAAAATGTCTCAAACAAAGGTTCACAGTAGGGATATACGTTTGCATACATTCAAAAGTAGACAAAGGGAGATATTTTTAAATACCTAGTTTTCTCAGATTGATAAAAGAAAGTTCTTTGAAGTGCTTCTTTTTAGGTTAAAATATTGTTAATATAAAGGGTGAATAATTTTACACCGACAACAACTTGAATGTTGTCTGCAAGAAACTGAAATGAAACTTTTCCCATATTGATTTAATTGTTCCCCTGATTTTATATAGGAAATAATTCTGCATACGCTGTACTTTTCTTTCTTCTTCTAGGACCAACAGTTAATTTCTGTTGAGACAAGGTTTTCATTGGTCCCAAAACAATTTCACATAGGCTCGTGAATTTATTTTCATCTTCTCAGCTCGCTAGTTGATCTCTATGATTGGAGGGTTTGTAATGAATACGAAATTAAAAGTAACTCTATTTTCTTCACTGTTTGCAAATTTCGCAATTTCTAATTTTGACCAATAGGAAAATGAATTGACCCCATACTGAAAGAAAAAGACAAAACCCAGTTTCGCGATTCGGTGTTAAGTAAATTTCTAACCAATAAAAGGAAGCGATTTACAAAACTGAGAGAAATTCGCGAGCAAGTCCGAAAAAGTATTTTGCTATAAAAACAGAGAAAGAAAATTGAATCAGTCAGGAGTGAGTACGACACTGTCAAAATGCGACAAAAATATTTTAATCAGCTGAACCGGATATAATCTTGACTGCATACATTTCCTCGCCTTTTCTTTCTTTCTTTCTTTCTTTTTTCTTTTCTTTTCCTTTACTTATTCTTCTTCACCCTCACCATTCTCACCTTCAACAAAGAAAAAGAAGGCAACAACAACAACAATGAGGCACTTCAACTGACTCCTAAAAATTAACGTCGATAAATACAATAATCCTTTATTGCCTTTCCCTCTTTTTTCCTTCCTGCTTATTGGATGTTATTTCTCTCATCAAAAAAATTTCACAAACCAGAGAAATATTAACGTGTTTTCTCGACAAGAACTACTTGCAATATCGCTGGCTCCTATCCATCTTACAGTATCCTTTCAACCTTTTCCCTACTTCATTGGTGACCCCGCAAAGAACACACAAAGAAATACTTACCTCTACATAATTGTGACCATCTGATGCAAAGAACACACAAATCAACCTTCTGGTCCCTACAAGATGTTTACCACGACATAGAACACTCAACCATCACTACATCAAATGGTGACTCACTGTCTTCAAGATAAAAACGAAAGGATGGAAGAAAAAGAAAAGCAGAGCCTCACATGTTTGAATAATCCCGTTACCAAATTATACGCTGATACATTATCAGCCTCTAATGACAACTGGAAGATTTCAACAAACTCTCAACTCTGAAGTTAAATACATCAAAATATACCCTTTTTTATCCATGTCGAATACAATCATATAACTTTATGTGAAACCAACTCTGTCAACTTCTTTTACATTTTTTTGAATACTACTTCGTGTCCGACCATTAAATATGCACATTTCTTTTCTTGACTATGCATCGAATCCCTGAGTTCCATGCGTTTGAATAACTCCGCTGTTAAATTATACGCCGATACAACATGAGCCATTGATGAGAACAACGGAATTTCAAAGAACTCTATTCAACATCGAAACTATGAACCCTTTTAATGTTTGATTATTTTTATTGAAACAAGCTGCTGACAACTTTAAATGTTTAAATTTGTAAAGAAATTCCTTTTTTTTGTTTCGACTTGAATAAAACGTATGTTATCTCCTCATTATTCATACGTTACTTCACTGTGACCTACGATGTGTGAGAAAACTAAACATACCTAATCTTATGACTTTCGCACAAGATGTTTAACAACAAAATGGACAACAGTTGTGAAAATGTTTCAACCTATTGTGACAAAACAGCAAAGCAAAATGAAAAGTACTATTTGGGAAAGCAACAATATATACCACTACTACAGAAATTTCGACTTATTACTAAAGCAGACACCATCAAATGGGAAGAGAAGTGATGTGGTAAATTATCATCATTCTCGTCGTCAACAAAGAAAAAGAAGACAACAACAACAACAACAATAAGGCAATTCAACTGACTTCTAAAAATTAACATCAATAAGTACAATTTTTCTTCATTGCTTTACCTTCATTTTCACTTTCTTGCTATCCACTAAAAGAAAGGAACACAGACTTTATTACTACTCTGTTAATCTTTTCTGCATAAACACATTTCGCTACCTACAACTATAAACTCTGGATTCATTTAACTCCGTACTACACTTTCTCTTTGAACATTTACACATTTAACGATTTCACTTCCTACAAATTGATGTTATTCTGTTCTGTTAATAAAATTCCACTTATTTTACAAACGAAACAGTTTTATTCTTTCCAACCTTCTGATGATGATGATATATTAAATTGTGGGGAGTTTTGTAATGTTTGGCACAAGGCCAATTTAATAAACATTGCTCGAGCTCCTTCCTTCCGGATTTCATTGACCTCAAAACATTTTTACATACGTTTGTGAATCTTTTCCCGCCTTCTTCTCGGCTTGCCAGTTAATCTCTGTGAAGGAAAGGTTTTCATTGGTCCAAAGAGAAGTTCACATGGGCTTGTGAATCTATTTCTGTCTTTTTCCTCAGTCCTCGAAATTTGAAAGAGGTGGGTAGAGGGAGTTATTGTTATTTTGTAATTACTACATCCTATCGTTTGGTATGTTTTGATCTGTGTTTATTACGTGACCGGTAATAAAGTCATAGAGAAAAAAAGTCACAACTTTGGCTCGGGAAAAAGCCATAACTTAGTTTTGCGAGTGACATGTTTGGTATGCATGAACCATTTGTAGAAGATTTTTGAACCACAGTTATTACTGTTACAGTATAACCCGGATATAAGATACCGTATATAAGAGAAACCCAGATATAAGAGAACTCCCGACAACTCTCTTATATTAGCGTTACACTGTAATAATTTTCATAGAGAGAGATGTAACTACTACTTTTCACCCCCAAAATGATTTTCACGAAATCCAAATATAGTTGAACCACGGCAGCACTGTGGTATGGGATTTCTATTATTCACGCTGTCTCCAGGTCTAAGGATTAAAAAACGCCTGGATCTTTTTTGCTAATTCACCCCAAAATAAAAAGAATGTATATTTACTAAAATTCACACCAAATTCTCCCAGAGTGAGACTTTTCCATTGCATTCCGGTTGGATTGACTTTTTCAATCACCCCAAATGTGAGTGATTTGGGTGTGCGATTTTTAAGCATGGGGTCTACGCAGTGGTGTGCAAAAGGGAAGGCCAGTGGAGCGGTAGCGTCAGGCAACACTCCCTGGCACTTCCGATAAAGTATATTATTTTTATTTAGCAAATTCGCCTAAAATTAGATATTCAAAATAAAATAGTTTTTAAATTTAGTTTTTAAATTTTTATATTTGGCTACTGGTGATTTGGCCAAAGCTGTAAAGAAAATTTTAGATGGGGTTCAAATGACTCCAGCATGTTTTAAAAAGTTTCTCCAAAATTGCTGTCTGGTGGTGGGGATGGGCCCCACTTACACACAGTGATCAATTTGGGCCACTCGTTAAGTATCAGTCAGTTAAGTGCTATACGTGACACACGCTTATGCGATCATGTCTCAAAAGAGACATGACTGACTGCGAAGACGCTTATCCCGCAGTAGGTTGCCATTAATTTCTGTGTTAATCTGTTCTGTTATTTAACCCATAACTGGATTAATACCTTTCCCAAGGGTATTTGCGCGCAAGTGAATGCGAAGAATTCAACTGGAATTTGAACTCGGCTCCCTCATTTCTCGTTCCGAGCCGATATCCACTTCACCCAAACACATATCCTTAGTATCAGTCAGTTAATTGCCATGCGTGAAACACGCTTGGGTGATCATGTCTGGAAAGAGACATGACTGACTGGACAAAAGATTATCCCGCAGTAGGTTGCCATTGCTTTCGGCGGTAGACTGGTTGCCAGCCAAGGCTATAGAACCCAATCTACCTTGTTATTTAACACATAACTGGAGGGAAGAGACAGATGAATATCTTTCCCAAGGGTATTTGCGCGCAAGTGAATGCAACGAATTCATCTGGAATACCATGTCCAAAAGAACATAAATAAGTCTGCTATTGAGATTTTGTTTGGGGTAGGGGGTAAGGGGCGCCAGTTACAATCGTCACCCAGGCTCTACTAGACTTCTGCTGCACGTCACCGAGTCTGCATTCGCACTCACATCGACATACAAGCCAAAAACGGATTTTTTAATTTTTTTTTTAATTGGAAAAAATTCCTTGTAAGAACCACGAAATCATCCACACCTAAGAAATGTAAATAACTCGCTTATTTTTTATAATTTTTTATTCTAATGTTAGAGTTTTGAGGCAAGCTAAAAATTTTATTTTAAATTTATAATTTCAAAAGAATGCCAAAAATTAAATTAAAAAAATCTCTTTGATTTAAAATTCATAAAAGAGGTGAATTAATATTTGCGGTAAGTAATTTGGGAGTGAATGAACAGTAAAAAGATCCAAAAAAGTCTAAGACACATCAAACGTGTCCTGTTTTTTGTTTTGTTTTGTTTTGTTTTTTTTTGTTTTTGTTGTTTTTTTTTGTTGTTGTTTTTTTCCGTGCCTTTTTTTTTACTTCTGGATTCAATTAATAATTCGCCAATCACATCGACAAGAAAGATTATATTGAAAAAAAAATTATTTGTCGTATAAAAATACTTTTTTCATTGTTAGCCTGCAGACATATTGATTGATTGATGTGCTGTGCTTCAGTTTAAATGACAAGAAGAATAAATGTGGGTAGATGCGAAGCCTAAAAATTTCAATTTTCAGTGGAAATAAGCTTTCTCCCAAAAAACAAATGCTAGTGTCAGTGTATGCTGTTGAACAACGCCAGGTTAACAATTCACAAGAGATTTTATTTTACATGCAGTCAGCAATATTGCTCTTTTTTTCTTCTTTTTACTTATCATTTTTCAGAGAATTTTTGAGAGTTCGCCTACAGTTGCACAATTTTCTAGATATACATATTTAAAACCATAAATTAGAGAATATTTTTTTTAATTTTCACATTTTATACGTAAATATAATGTACATTATGACATCTTTACTGAAAAAAATTACATTTACGTTTTTTATTTATATATAATGGTGCGTGTTTAATTTTATCACCTGACAAATTAACAATCGATTCCAAAATATTTTCTGTTCGAAATACAGGAGAGTATTTTGTTTACTGTTAATAATCTTTTTTTTAGCCAGTGTCGATTCTACCGAGGGTGGGAATGATGCCAAGCCCCTCCCTTCTCGAATATTATCTGGCTCCTCAGTTGCCCCCCAACTTTTATAATCTTCAAAAATTTATGAAACTGATCAGTCTCTGATTTTGATAAGATTTAATCTTCAATACTTTTCCCTCTGTGTTTTCTTTTTCATAGCTTTTTAAGGACACATACAGAGACCAGTTTGAAAAAAAAACGAACTAAAATTAAACAACTAGGTAGGTAAAAACAGACATGTTGTTAGGGAAGGAAGGAGACTTAATTAAATTTTCATATCTGAAGGAAGACGTTAATTAGAAATAATGTCCCAAAGATACACATTACACAGGCAGTCAGTTATTGATGTCCAAGTGAAAGAATTGGCCAGTAATTAAGTCGATTGAGTTTGTCCCCTAATCTTGACCCCTAATGACTTTCTTCATCCAATTTCAGAGTTCCACAATCGCCACTGCCTTTAGCTTTCTTAAAGTTAAAATAAATGAAAGCTTCAAGAAAACTTTTTCATTTTTAAAAATTCATTTTAAAACCAGTTAGGCACCTCCATTATTTCGTGATACCAATATCTACTTCAAATCAATAGAGAAATTGGTGGTTTTTGAAGTTAAATACGCAATTGTTTTAGTTTTGTTAAGTATGCTGTAGCCATTCAAACAGATTTGTTTTTAAACTTCAAGAACATAAAACGAGGTGGATTTTCATTTCTAGATAGTTTAATCGTTATATAAATAAATAATAACGACCCATGTTCATTGATTATCAACCTAATCCTGATTAGAAAACATGACGCTGCACAACTCACAGTCCTTGGTAACATATTTTCATATTTCCTACAATACGACTGGTTGATAAAATCGGATTTTCTATAATAACAAAACAAAAAAAAAGTGTCACTTCTTTGACATTTGATTGGCTTGAGTTCCTCTCTATCTCCTGCCCTTGAATACACTTTTAATTCCTCTAAGATAAAAACTATTATTTAATAACTTTAGAACTTAAAACAATAATATATATAAGTTACTTACTGGATTTAATCTTATTTGAATCGCTTTAACTATCAAACACAAGTTGGAATGGGAATTCTGTCACATAATCGTCGTTTGACATAACTATTAAGTTGTATATATAGTTGCCAAATAAATTCATGTATTTTTTTAGCATTTTAAGATCATCTTCAATTTCATATGAAAATGTAAAAATTAAATTCTACATTTTAAACATTTTTCTGTTCATTTGGCTTGGTTTTAAAATAGCATGGAATGTTGTTTTGCATATTTTTTTCCCTGAGTTAAAAAAAAAGTATAGCTTATGGGCTTGAATTCTGCTTATATCATTCAAAATTGTACAGCATTCATGATAGATTCAAAATGATATGATGTAGGGTTCTCAAATTTGAAAATAAGAAATATGAGATGCTCTTAAAATTTATCTCCCTCAATCTATGTCCATTTTCCTTTCTCTCTCTCTCTCTCTCTCTCTCTCTCTCTCTCTCTCTCTCTCTCTCTCTCTATCTATCTATCTATCTATCTATAAGTGGTTAATAACATTAATAGAAATACATTCCACAATTAGATATTTACTTTTAAAAAGTGCTTAATAAAAAAGTAAAGCATAGATATATAGTTATTCTTATGTTATCATTTTTCATTATATTTATATTTCTGCTATGGTCGCACTACCTACCAAGTCTGCAGAAAGACAAAAGGCAGGTCGTGGTGTGTTGTTATGGCTCCATTTCATGTTTTTTCTATTTCCTCTAACTTCCCTAGTATTACAAAGTTCTTATTAGTGTGTGGACTGTAATTAACAAGACAATTTTTTGTATATCTCTTAAGCTGGGGTTTGCAGGGATTCTTTCAATGTATTGTTTTGTTCCATTTTTTATCTTTCCAAGTGCACCTATTATCACTGGCACGATTCTTGTTTTCAATTTCCACACTTTTTCTATTTCAATTTCCAAGTCTTTATATTTTAACAGTTTTTCAAATTCCTTGGTTGCTATGTTACAATCCACTGGACAAGCCATATCAATTAATAGGCAAGTTTTTTCTTTCTGGTTTTTAACAACAATGTCCAGCCTATTTGCTTCAATATTTTTGTCTGTGTAGATGGTGTAATCCCATAATGGTGACATCTTCTATTTCTGTAACCGGTGCTGGGTGATGTTCATACCAGTGTTTGTTTACATATTTTCCATAGTGTTTGCACATTGTCCAATGTAAATATTGCCCCACTCTATCTTGACGATTTTTATATTCACTTGGGGCAAGTACAGGTGGATGTGCGTTGTGGTAGAGTGGATATCGGCTCGGAACGAGAAAACGGGGAGCCGAGTTCGAATTCCAGTCGAATCCATTGCATTCACTTACGCGCATATACCCTTGGGAAAGCTATTAATCCGTCTCTTCCTTCCAGTTATGGGTTAAATAGCAGGACAGATTGGGTTCTATAGCCTTGGTCGGCAACCAGTCTACTGCAGAAAGCAATGGCAAACTACTGCGGGATAATCAGTCAGTCATGTCTCTTTCGAGACATGATCGCCCAAGTGTGTATCACATATGGCACTTAACTGACTGACTAAATATAATAGTTGGAGACATGATTACGGCTTCTACTGGTCATAAAGTGGGGATCGATTTTCTATTTTTATGAAGTAATAAACTGATCCCCCACTAATTACTAATTAATAATATAATAATTCCCCCTATAGCTGTTTTGCTTTTCTACGGAATCTACTAAATGTAAATCTTGTTTGTATCTACTGCCTTCTTTCATTATTGAATATTTTTCTTTCTGTTTTCATGTTGTTGGACTAATTGTATCATCCAATCCTTTGTTGTTTCTATGTATGTTAGTAAGCCAATAGTTGTTGTCTTGTATGATAATTCTAGCTGAATATGACCTCTTCCACCTTCTTTATGGGTATGTATAGACGGTCTACATCAGCCTTTGGATGATGCATCTTATGCTTAGAAAAAAGCTTTCTTGTTTTAGAATCCATTCGCCTGATGTTGTTTAGAGTCCAGTTCAAGATGTTGAAAATATATTGGACCACTGGGATGGCAAGGCTATTAATGGCCATCATTCTGTTCTGAGAATTCAATTCAGTTTTTAATATCAGTCATAGCCTTCTGTAGTACTCTTTGCACACTATTTCTTTAATTTTTTTTATTGTGAATTTTTTCACTCTCATTTTCAGCTTCTTCTGGCTCTAAATCTTCTATTGTAACAGCTAATTGAGGATGTTTGTTGTAGCTCATTTATTCAAATTGAATTTCATTCCAATGTCTTAACTGAAGCATTTTACAGTTTGCAGAAGACCTTCCAGCTCATTATCATTCTTAGCATACCACTTTAAGTCATCCATGTAAAATAGATGGCTTATTTTCTTTTATTATTATTATGTCATTTTTCATCATATTTCGATTTCTGCTTTGGTCTCACTACCAACCAAGTCTGCGGGGACACCTAAGGCAGGTAGTGGCGTGTTGTTATGGCTCCATTTCATGTTTTTCTATCTTCCCTATCATCTCCAGCATTACATAGATAAAGTTTTCCTTAGTGTGTGGGCTGTACTTAATAAGACAATTTTTTGTATATCTCTTAAGCTGGGGTTTCCAGGGATTCTTTCAATGTGTTGTTTTGTTCCGTTTTTTATCATTCCAAGTGCACCTACTAACACTGGCACAACTCTTGTTTTCAATTTCCACATTTTTTCTATTTCAATTTCCAGGTCTTTATATTTTGACAGTTTTTCAAATTCCTTGATTGCTATGTTACAATCCGCTGGACAAGCCATATCAATTAATAGACAAGTTTTCTCCTTCTGGTTTTTAACAATAATGTCTGGCCTGTTTGCTTCAATTTTTCTGTCTGTGTAGATGGTGTAATCCCATAGAATGGTTACATCTTCTATTTCTGTAACCGGTGCTGGGTAATGTTCATACCAGTGTTTGCCTACAGCTTTTCCATAATGTTTGCATATTGCCCAATGTAAATATTGCCCAACTCTATCGTGGCGATTTTTATATTCATTTGGGGCAAGCACAGAACAGCTTGAGATTAGGTGGTCTATTGTTTCTTGGTGTTTATCACAAAACCTGCATTTTGGATCCATATTATTATGCATAATATTTGCCTGAAAGTTTCTCGTGAAAAGACTTTGGTCTTGTGCTGCAAGAATAAAGCCTTCAGTTTCAGACTTTAATCCAGATGCACGTAACCATCGATGAGTATTAACTTTGTCAACATTGGATTTATTGGCACGTACTGGATATTGGCCATGCAGAGGTTTGTCTTGCCAGCGCTGTTTCATCTGTTCAAGAGCTTTATCTTTGGCTTTCATTTTCATATTCTTTGCCGCAATAGCCGGTTCTTGGCTTCCGTTCTGCTTTTCTACAGAATCTATTAACTGTAAATCTTGTTTGAATTTACTGCCTTCTTTTATTATTGAATATTTTTTCTTTCTTTCTTCATGTTGCCTTAGTAATTGTATCATCCAATCCTTTGTTGTTTCTATGTATGTTAGTAAGCCAATAGTTGTTGTCTTGTATGACAATTCCAGCTGAATAAGACCTCTTCCACCTTCTTTACGGGGTATGTATAGACGGTCTACATCAGCCTTTGGATGATGCATCTTGTGCTTAGAAAGAATCTTTCTTGTTTTAGCATCCATTCGCCTGATGTCGTTTAGAGTCCAGTTCAAGATGTTGAAAATATATTGGACCACTGGGATGGCAAGGCTATTAATGGCCATAACTCTGTTCTGTGAATTTAATTCAGTTTTTAATATCATTCGTAGCCTTCTATAGTACTCTTTACGCACTATTTCTTTCATTTTTTTATGGTGAATGTTTTCACTCTCATTTACACCTAGGTATTTATAAGCTTCTTCTGGTTTCAATTCTTTTATTGTTACAGCAGGGTCTAGGCTAATTGAGGATGTTTCTTGTATTGATCCACGTAAAACTGTAGCTTTAGCACATTTATTCAAATTAAATTTCATTCCAATGTCTTCGCTGAAGCATTTTACAGTTTGCAGAAGACCTTCCAGCTCATTATCATTCTTAGCATATAACTTCAAGTCATCCATGTAAAATAGATGGCTTATTTTCTTTTGTCCTATTTTATAACCACATTCTGTCTTATTAATTTGACTGGTTAGTGCTATTAATGATATGCAGAATAGTAAGGGAGATAAAGAATCACCTTGAAATATACCTCTTTTGATGTTTATTTCATCAGACTTATAGGTTCCATTTATATGATTGAGGTAAAGGGTTGTTTTCCATATAGACATGCACTGTTTGATGAAATTGATGATGACGGGCGATATCTTGTATATATTTAAAGTCTTTAAAATCCAGTCATGTGGCACACTATCGAATGCCTTTCGATAGTCTATCCAGGCTGTGCTAAGATTTTTCTTTGTACTGTAGCAGTTTTCCAGGATCATTTTGTTAATCAGCAATTGGTCTTTACAACCATAACAGCCACGTTTGCACCCTTTTTGTTCAAGCGGTATCATGTCATTTCTTTCTAAGAATAAATATGACTGTTTTGTTAAAATAGATGTTAATAGTTTATATGTTGTCGGAAGACATGTAATTGGTCTGTAGTTTTTCGGGTTGTTTGTGTCACCATTCTTGGGTAGAAGAAATGTAATTCCTTTGGTCATCCATGCAGGAATTTTAATGGGATCATCAACCATTTCTTGAAGTTCTTTGGCTAGTTTTTTATGTGCTGCATTTAAATAATATAGCCAAAAGTTAGGAATTTTATCTATACCTGGGAATTTCCAATTGTGTGCTTTTTTAGTGCAAATTTAACATCATCTTCTGTAATTCCAGACCATGTCTGTTCTGGTTTATTTTTCATTCGTTCTATCTCTTGCGTAATCCAATGTACTTCCTTGTTAAGTTCTTTAGGGCAAGCCCATATCTTTTCCCAGAACTGTGTGACTTCTTCCATTCTGGGGGGTACTGTCACTTCAATTCTTTTTTTACCTATTTCCCTGTAAAATCTCTTATTATTATTATTATTATTATTATTGTTGTTGTTATTATTATAGCATTACTGTTTTGGTGTTTTGTACACCATCATCAGGCAGTGAAATGTTGTTAATTTACTTAGTCGTATAGATAAGGAAATTTGAAAAAAATAAAATAGAATTAAAAAACTAAAAATTAAGGTCATCAAATGAGATGAATAAAATTGGATTGGAGGTTATTACATTTGAAAATAATTGTGTGTTTGAACTCATACAAAAAATGTATCAATGTGTTGCCAAAGAAGACATGTCAAAAGTTTATATGAGTTCAAACACACACAATTCTTTTAAAATGTAATAACCTCCCACCCCTCTTTATTCATCTCATTTGATGAGCTTCTTGATTTTAGTTTAATCTAATTTAATTTAATTTTTTAATCGCCTTCTCGCTAGTTGATAGAGCACTTTTAGAGATGGGTAGATTTCATTTAAATGTTGACTACTTAAAGCTTAACACTACGTTCTTTGGTTACTGAATTAAACGCAGTTTGGTTTGGCTATCAAATTGAATGCTCTCATCATCAGTGTTTGTTTACATCATGTGAAAAAAAACATGTTATAAAAGTTGCCTAACTATGCTGAAACACAGATAGCTCAGTGATAAGATGTTCATCTAATGACAAATTAGTTAGATTTCGATTCCGGCTTGAAACTACATGGATAACCTAACTGCATTAAAGAGCTATGATACAACAAAAATGGCCTGTCAGCAAATGATTGTATATATATATATATATATATATATATATATATATATATATATATGTATGTATGTATGTATGTATGTATATATATATATATATATACACAAGCAGTATAGCCTGGTGTTGCACGGGTGTAATGAAAGCTTTAAAATTTATCCATAGTCCTGGAGCTCAGACTCAGCCTAAAGAATATTTGTGTGAAGTTTGGTGAGAATCAGATAAAAATTGTGGATTTGTATAAAGGACATACAGACAGATAAACAAACACACACACAAACATCTTGCCTTTTATATATATATATATATTATTGATTTTCTGCACTATTGTAAGAACTGCAACATTAAAACTTCTGAATATCGTTTCTTATGTCTTTGTTTATGAGTGTATCAAATTTGATTAAAATTGGACCATTCCTTCTACAACCTGATTTTTTAGATTATCGATTTTCAATATTTATCGATGGTAGCTCGAGACAAAACCTAGCTAAGAACACTCACAGATGCTTATAGTACAACTGTGTAAATTTTCAATAAAATCAGTTCAGCCGTTTCATAGTCTATAGGTAACGGACACACACACACACACATAGACACACATACACACACAGACAATGTTCCATTTATAAATAAGTTTAGATATTGTTAAATATAAGAGACAATGAATGTTGATTATGTTTAATCATGAATCGTTCTAAATATTGTATTTTGGCTTTAATTTCAGGTGAAAATAAAGACAAAAATTCTCCAACATTTGGATATTTTTTATATCATGTTGGTTCTAAACTTTTGGCACACATGAGTCATCTTCAGAGAGGTTACATGTCAACACAAGATAAAATAATTTTTTGATGGTGGTTGTTTATATGTTAACATCCCCGTAAACTCTCTGAAGATGGCTCATTCATTGCATAAAGCCTCAATTGGAAGTCATGAGTTATCTCCCTCTAACCCTGCAAGTTACTTGTTCACCACTGCTGTAGCCTGGTATTGAACTCCCAACTCTAAGAGTCAAGTCAGGAACTAACCAACATCTATATCCACTGGGCCATGTGTCCTTAAAATAACTCATGACTTCTAATTTTTCGATTAAATTTTAAATTAAATTTTAAATTGGATTCAGGAGGATACATGGAGTAAAAGCAAATGAGAAGATTTTAATGAGGAGAAGTGTGGAAATAAAGTAACAGTGTTCAGAAAGACGTAAGATGGCAGTTGACATTGCATTTAAATTTAAATTTTAGAAGATTGTAATTATCAGGGAAGCAAGAAATCAGAAGGGACATCCATAGATAAGAAGTGTGAGAAAAGAAACTGTTAGAGTAGAAGTGACATGTTGCTTCTAGCTGATTCAACCATAAAATGGTGAGACCTAATTGCCAATCTAGTAGAACTTTTAAATTAGTCTAGTCGAGGCACAAAGGAAGAAAGTTAATCTGAATAGATGCCATGAAAAATATTTGTCGAAAAACCAAAGGGAACTCAGATTATATTGCAAACCCTTCTTTAAATTTCGTCAACAATTTCAAGAGTTTTCCAAAAGTTTCAAATGCTGGATAATTTTTCAGTGGGAAATCAAAAAAATAAAAGGGAACAACTGTATAAAAACAGACTTTTTCTGTTAGAAATGTTTGTCACCATTAGAAATTAATATTATCTCTTTCTATTTGATTTTCAACATAAAAGTAGAATGTCGACACTTTCTCAGTATTAGATAAATTAGTAAAATTCTGTAGGCAAATTATCAAGGTCTACTACAATTTATAATGTGATGATTTTTTTGTCTCTGGAATAACCCTGTGAATAAATTTCCTTTAATTTTTGCCACATATTAGTAGTGTTTGCACATTCAAGTTCAGATTGTATCAGTCATAAAATGGTGATCAAAGTTGATGCATTCTGTTTAAAGCAAGCATAATGCTCTTTATTACCCAGAATTCCCTTGTGTTACAATTTATATAAAATTAGAATGTTAAAAAGCCAAAACAAAATGGAGCAATCATTTATAACACTATCATTGCCACACTGACTTTAATATTTTGCGTAAGTTTCCTTGAGGTCGATCGATAAATATTAACTGATAAACTTTTTTAAATTTCATATTTGCTATGTCTGTTCAAAGGCTAACATGAACAATATAAATTTTGGCATTTTATTTTATTTTATTTTTTATAATCGTATCACCCCCAAGGAAGGCATTATACTGCCACTGTTGTACAGAGGGTAACATAGGAGAAAAGTTCTGAGAAGGAGTAACAGAATACAGGGGGTGTCAGGAAGTGGGTAGGAGTGGGATGGGAATACTGCAGAAATGAGATGAGAGCATGAGAGAGAGGATGCAAGTTAGTGAGAGGAGATGACTATTGATTTTACATTTAAATTCTTGGAGATTGTAGCTGTTAGGGAAGCAAGTAAATGGAAAGGAATTCCACAGGTGAGAAGTGTGAGTAAAGAAGCTGATGAAGTAGAATTTGCATTTACATCTTATTGGTTTCACAGTAATAGGGTGGGACCTAGTTGCTAATCTTGTGGCTCAAGTAAATTCATATATAGGGGGCACTAGTGAGCTAAGTTCATCAGAGCAGAAGCCTTGAAAGTACTTGTAGAAGAGACATAGGGAAGCCACACTGCGCCGGTGAGAAAGTGACTGTATCCGAGCTGCCAAGTCGGGATCGATCACATTGCAGATTCTCTGTTGAATTTTGTCAAGGACCCCTAGGTGGATAGCAGAAGCAGCAATATTCAATGCACAGGTCGATGGTAGATTTGTATATGTGCAGGATTGTTTCAGCTAAGAAAAACTTCCTGGGCCTGCACAGTGAACTAACTTTAGCTATGGATTCTATGTAGACATTCCACTTGAGGTCTGTTGTTAGAGTTAACCCGAGGAGGTGCAGTGTATTACTTTCAGAGAGACTAGCCTGATCCATGCTAATGGGTGGGGGAGAGAGTGACTGCCTGTGATGGTTAATAGATACCGGCTTTGTTTTAGAAGCATTAAAATTCATGAGCCATTTCTTACCCCAGTCTACCATGGTTTGGAGGTCCTTTTCAAACTCAGCGGCGAGGTTTGCTTTGTCAGCCTCAGCGGATTTTTGATCAAGGTGAGACTAAACCATAGCGTCATCAGTATATATGCCTACTTGGGATCTTATTGCATCAGGGAAGTTGTTAATGTAGATAAAGAAAAGTGTAGGACCTAGAATAGAGCCTTGAGGGACACCTGCATTTGTGTGATAGTATTGGGAGGCATGTCCGTTCAATAGCATCTTAATTGTGCGATATGAAAGAAATGACTGGATTAGGTCAAACAATTGTCCAGTTATACCATATCCCACAGCTTGCATAGAAGGACAGCATACCAGACTCTGTCGAACGCTTTGGAGATGTCTAGGACAAAAGTTCGGGCTTTGCCATTCTTGTCGAGAGCCTGGTGTATATACTCAGTGATGGTTGTGAGCATATCAGCAGTAGACCTGGTGAAGCAGAAACCATACTGTTTGTTAGAGAAGAGTCTGTGGGCTGTGAGGTGTCATACTACCTTGACACTGATGATGGTTTTGAACACTTTGCCAATGATCAGTAGGAGGCTGATAGGGCAATAATTAGAGGGATCAGAGGGTTCACCAGTAGTTTTATATATTGGCACAATGGAGGAGGACATTCAGCAGGCAGGAAAGCAAGAAGCAGAGAGGCAGTAGTTGTAGAGTTTGGAGAAGACAGAGGAGAATTTAGGGGAGCATCTCTTCAGGACAATGATTGGGATTCCGTTGTTGCTGCTCACTTTATGGGGGTCAAGCTTTGAAATTATTTTAGAGACTACTGAGGGGGTGATGTGCATGTCAATCATTTGGGCTTCAGTTCAGGGTGAGAAGTCAGGTACGGAAACTCCAGATGAGTCCAGTGGCGAGTCGGTGAAGAATCTTTGAGCCAAGCACTCAGTCTTGTCTGTTGAAGAGGTGAGGACCTCAAATTCTTTGATTAGATGGGGGATTGAGGGTTTGCTATTGTTTAGTATGCTTTTGCAGAGCCTCTAGTAGTCTTTGGAACCAAACTTACAGGATTCTATGTGCTGCTTCATTCTGGCTGCAAACAGCAACTTGGCTTCTTTAAGTATCCTCTTGCTCTCATTGTGAGCAGTGGAAAAGAGGCGCCTGTTATAGTCTGACGGGCAACTCCAATAAAGCTGCAAGAAATGATTTCGATGTGCAATGGCAGCCAAGCAAGCGGGTGAGAACCACAGGGATGTGTGTGATTTAAGTCTCAACTTCCTGGCTGGGATGAAAGCATTGCTGCCAGCCTTAACCCAAGAAGAGACTTCAGTCACCCAGTCCTCAACGGGGAGACTAAAGACATTGTTCCAGGGGATGTCGCAGAGGAAATCGCGGAATACATCCCAATCTTTAGTAGTAGTAGGATATTCTGCTAGTCTGAAATTCTTGGGTGTGGGAAGAGATGTTAACGGAGACCACCGCATGATCAGAGTTTCTGCGGGGGCAGAGATGCTTGGAATTGCAAGAGTCAGAGATGGAGGTAAAACAGAGATCTAGCAGTGAGTCAGGTCTGTTATTTACTTACTTTCTAAATAAAATCGTTAAGAAATGAAAGTTGACATTTTTTTTTTAATAATTATCTCACCCCAAGCAAGGCAGAACTGCCACTGGTATGCAGGGCGTTACATAAAAGGTGAGTGAAGAGAGAGGAGAACAGGTCATAGTAGGTGTCGGGAAATTGGTAAGAGAAGGGCAGGTACATTGGTGTAAAAAGAGCTGCACGAGAGCAAAGTGTAAAGTGAGAAGGATGATGGGAATCAAGGAGATAAGAGATGACAGTTGACGTTGCATTTAAACACTTGGTGATTGTAGCTATCAGGGAAACAAGAATACAGAAGGAAGTTCCACAGGCAGGAAGTGTGAGAAAAGAAACTGAGAGAATAGAAGTTGTGGTTATACTTGATTGTTTTCACAATAAAAGGATGGGACCTTGTTGCCAGTCTAGTAGTAAATTTGCATGGTGGCGGGGGGCACGAAGGATCTAAGCTCGTCGGAGTAGAATTTGTGAAAATATTTGTAGAAGAGACAGAGGTGAGAGAGCGACTGGAGTTGGGCTGCCAGGTCAGGATTGACTACATTGCAGATTCTTCTTTGGATTTTTAATTTTTTTTGCAACTTGCTGATGTTGAAATCCTCATATTATTTAGTATTGTTGAAGTTATTGCTTTTTCTGCTCATTTGAAAATCTTGCGACTGTATTTATATTTACAGTGTTACTACTGTGCATTATATTTTATCAGAATGAAAGATATATATATATGTATATATATATATATATATATATATATGTGTGACAACTTAAAGAAAAGATATGCCAAAAACAATATTACATTTTTCTTAAATAAGCATTTGTTATTTTAATCATTAAATTGTTTTTAAAATAGTGAGGGTATTTTGTACATTAAATAATAAAACTTTCAATTTTTCAAGACAAAATTTATGTAAACAGATTTGAAGACAAATTGGCATGACAAAGGATGCATTCCAGAAGTTGAGTAGAGTATTAAGAGACAGGAAAATTTTGCTAGAAACAAAGAAAAGAGTACCGGATTGCTGTGATGTCAGTTCTTCAATATGGCAGTGAATGCTAGACAATATCATCATATGAAGGGAAAACTTGAAACAATTGAAATTTGGATCTATAGAAGGATGCTGCGGATATCATGGATCAAGCATGTGAGCAATGACGAGGTTTTAGAAATGATGGAAACGAAACATACAGCTAAAGCTCCTAGGACATGCAATAAGAAAGGAGGGCTTGGAGAACTTGATACTCACAGAGGGAAAAAGAGACAGGAGAAAACAGCACATAGCATATTTGAAGGGCCTGATCAGTTGGATGACAGAACGAAGTTTGTCTGGTATAACAATAGAAATCATGCTAAGAGCCACCAGGAATAGAGAGACATGGAAAGCCATGATCGCCTATGTCCTGAAAGGACAGGGCTCATAGAATAAGAAGAAGCTGTGCACCCAAATAAAACCAACTGCATTTTGTACCCCCTAACCTGTTCACACTTCTACCAAAATTTTAGTCAAAATATAACATGTTCAAATCATCACAGTATCTAGTGCTGTTGAAGTTATCGCTAACATTTTTTGTCTAGATTTACAACCTCTACTCTTCCTGCTGTATTTATAATTTTATATTTACAGTGCCGCTACTGTACATTATATTTTACCAGCATTAAATTTATAAAATCTCAAAAGTTTTGCTAAAAACAATATTTCATTTTTATTAAGTAAGTATCAAATCGTTTTTTAAGATAGCAAGAGTATTTTGTATGTTAAATAATAAAAATGTTAAAATGCATTGTGTTAAGCTATGCACCCTAGTAAAACCAACTGTATTATTTTTTTTTTTACACCCTTATCTGTTTGCACTTCTCACCCAAATTTTGTTTTGATCAGTCAATATATGACTATTATAAAGAGTGCAACAAATGGAAAAACAGAAGACACAGAATAAGAGAGATGATATATATATATATATATGTGTGTGTGTGTGTGTGTGTGTGTGTGAGAGAGTAGTAGTAGTAGTAATGGTTTATATTGATAGGCATATAGGTTTTTAATTTTATCTTTATTGTTAGTCAATAAAATTGGTAAAAGTAGATAATTTTTTAATGAATGTGAGAATATTTTCTGGGTTCACCACGGATATCATATGGTATTTTTTTCTGAAAATTAGCATGTAAAGTTTATCAAAAACAAGGCTTTCTTTTCTTTTTTGATTGAGAAAGTACAGGAAATCAGAATTGAAATTCTACTAGCAAGGTGAAAACTGAACAGATATTAGATTTTGCTACCAGGTAAATGACCTAATGCAGGCTATGTAACCTCATATATATTTACAATATGCATGAAATGGTCCATGTCACTTAGTTCATTCCTATGCTTCTAAACCAGTATTACTTCTGACAAGCATATTTACATGTATAAAAAATTAAATTTATTCTAATACCCAAAAATGATTAGGTAAACATGTCAAGAAAAAAAAAGTAGAATTATTAGTATTAGTAAAGGTTTATAACGACAGGCATGGGTCTTTAAATTTAACTTTTATTTTAAATTTTATATGAAAATTTAATTTACTAAGCTGTGCATCCAAGTTAAACCAACTGTATTTTGTACCCTTTTACGTGTTCACACTTCTCCCCAAAATTTGGTTTTGATTGGTCAATGGATGGTTGTTTTAAAGGGTGTTATGGACAGACAAACAGAAGTCACATAATCTGAATATATAAAAGGCCAGATGTTTGTGTGTGTCTGTCTATCTGTATGTTCTATATACAAATCCACAATTTTTATCCTATTCTCATCAAACTTCACGCAAGTATTCTTTAGGCTTTCGGTCAGGTCATGGACTACTTATTTTTTCCAATTTCTTTCTGATATCAGAAATCGATTCCCCGATATCCAATCAGATCTGATCAAGATCAGGATTTCAGCCCTTTTATCATTTTTCTAGCTGTAGAATTTGCTCTAACTTGGTAAAATTATAGTTTTTAGTCTCAAACATTAGTAGATTTTCTCAGACAATTCATTTTCCCTGATATCAGAAATCGATACCCCTAATATTCTATTGAATCTGATCAAAAACCGATATTCAGCCATCAATATGACTCATTTTTTCCAATTTTACTCCCGATGGGTACGATAAGTTTTCATGGACTTACTTAGGTTAGTTTATTTTTGGATGACTTATTTGACTTCGATATTAGAAATCGATAACTCGATATCCTATCGAATCTGATCAAAATCAGGTTTTCAGCTCTTTTATTATCCATGATATGGTATCAGTTTAAGATTTGCATAAACTATAAGTGCTGGAAAAAAATTAAGTAAAGATATGGAAATGAAACTAATCTTACTGCACTGCTTTTTTGCTCTCCAAATTGGAGTGAAAAGAAACAACACAGAATTACTACTGAAGCTTACTGGACTCTCTTCGACATGGTCAGAAAGCTTATCTTGCTAGGCCAACTACAACTGAATAGTGAGTTTGATCCTCACTGGGTGCGCCATATTTTTGACCTTGTGCCACATCTAAGCTACATTTAATGATTAAACTTTCATGACTAGCTTCATCTAAACTATGATTTTTACTTTTATAAATCTTGTTTTGACTTTAGCTGTTTAATTGAAAAAGTATTCAGTCAGTTAAGTGATACATGCTTGGGTGGTCATGTCTTTTTCTATCCATAACTGACTAACAGTAAGCAAAAGATTTTTCCTCAGTAGGTTGCCATTTTCTTTTCTAGAGGCTAGTTGCCAACCAAACCTATAGAATCCAATCAGTTCTACTATTTAACCCATAGCTGGAGAGAGAATAGATGGTTTCATACCTTTTCCAGAAGTAATTCAACTGGAATTTGAAGTTGGCTCTATTGATTTCCAATTCTGAGGCGATATCTATTATTTAATATCCAACACATCCTAGAAAAGTATATAATGTATAAAAGGTGATATATTAAGCATAGTTTAGTTGTGGCACAAAGTCAAAAGTATGATGCACCCAGTGAGGATCAAACTTGCTACACAATTCAACCATTCGTCCGTGCATGGAGTATTGCTGCCATATATGGTCAGGCGCCCCTGCCGTTCACCTCAGAGTTCTCGACAGGCTCCAAAGGAGAATCAGTAATGTGATAGGTACTAACTTGGCGGCTTGACTCCAGCCACTCCCCCACCAACGAAATGTGGCCTCCCTTTGTTTGTTCTATAAATACTTTCATGGCTTCTGCTCCAATGAACTTAAGTCACTGATGCCTCCTCAACAGGTGTTTACTCGTACAACCAGATTGGCAAATGGGTCCCACCCATTCACAGTCAAGTTAGCCAAATGCAGACAATGATTCTACTCCTGCAGCTTCTTACCTCGCACTTTCCGCCTGTGGAACTCGCTCCCATATTCTTGCTTTCCTGATGGCTACAACCTCCAGAAATTTAAATGCAATATCAATACTCATCTATTAACCACTTGACTCTAGCCCTTTCCCCACCCCATATATCCTGTTACTCCTCTCAAACCCTGCTCTAATATCCATTTGCTCAAACCTATAAATCTAGAATATAAATAGAAACTAGCAAGGTCACAAAGTGAGGGATTAGTTTATATATTGATTATAATATGGAACTGATCCCCCACTTTATATCCATGTTATAATTTTTTATTTGTTTATCAAATTCTGATTTGGTATGAATCCACCTCTTCTCAATACAGATTACTTATTTATAACTCTTTTTTTTTGTATATGCCTTGTCCCTTTCTCTCCACCTTTGAAACTGTCATCACCCCTGCATTCTCAGCTTTCTATTGCTCCTCTAACTAGTTCATCTTCCTCTTCACTCTCTTCTAATTAAACTTTTTACACTTATTTAGCCCCCTGCACATCAGTGACATTTCCACCTTGCTCAGGTGAAACGATTAAAAAAAGAAAAAAAAAGTCGTAATTGTTCTAGCAAGGCAAGGTTGCTAAGCCCTGCACTGAAGTGCCCGAGTATTATGAAGTATGAAAACAACAAAAAGTATTGACTTTCTTTTTGATTAAAAAGTGATGTATGGGCTTGTAGTTGACTGAATTTGTCGCAAATAATCTTGTGAGACTGATAAATTATATGGCTGTTGAAGATTATTAAAATACACTGACAATATTTGTACCAGTGATTTCTTTTTTTTTTTTTTTTATTGCATGTGTCACCTTTCTTGGGGATATTTTTTGTTATCAGGCCAAAAATACCATTTTTGAAAGAAACTCATTCAGGGACAGACATTTTAACAAGACTGATAATTATTTTGCTTCAACTTACACTGTTTTTATTTTATTTTTTTGTATGTGTGTGTATCTACACATATCTAAACTTATTTATAAATGGAACTTTGTCTGTGTGTGTGTCTGTGTGTGTCTGTGTGTGTGTCCATTACCTATAGACTCCGAAATTTACACAGTTGTACTATAAGCGTCTGCGAGTGTTCTTAGCTAAGTTTTGTGTCGAGGTACCCCTGATAAATATCAATAACTGGTAATCGAAAAAATCGGGTTATAGAAGAAGTGGTCCGATTTTAATCAAATTTGATACACTCATAGATAAAGACATAAGAAACGATATTCAGAAGTTTCAAGGTTGCAGTTCTTACAATAGTGCAGAAAATCGATAATATATATATATATATATATGTATACATAAATCGATACCAGGAAATCAAAATTGACTTACATCCATTCATTTTTCTTTCAGTCTACGGTTTCGCTTTAACTGGAAACAACTATTGCTTTTTAGTCTTTCATGTCAATGTCCAAAGAGTCTGAGCTCCAGGACCATGGATTAGTTTTAAAGCTTTCATTATACTCGAGCAATGCCAAGCTATATTGCTAGTTAAAAATAATGTGAAATTTATACATTAAGGTCTTATATGGCTGTTTGTTGCAAGCCAGTGATGAGGTATCAGTTCTTCTTTAGGATGTGTGCAATCATGGCTCTCCATGATTTCTTATTCTTTGTTACTCTAAGAAGCACTTACTCTTTATCAATCCATCTTTGTTACTTTAGTCCTTCTACTGCTATGAGTGTTAAATTCTTGAAGACTGCTTATGTGCCATGTTCATTCAGGACATAGGCGTTCATGGCCCTCCACATCTCCCTGTCCCTTGTAACTCTTAACACCCTTTCCCTTGTTACTCCTCTCAAACCCTGCTCTAATATCCATTTGCTCAAACCTATAAATCTAGAATATAAATAGAAACTAGCAAGGTCACAAAGTGAGGGATTAGTTTATATATTGATTATAATATGGAACTGATCCCCCACTTTATATCCATGTTATAATTTTTTATTTGTTTATCAAATTCTGATTTGGTATGAATCCACCTCTTCTCAATACAGATTACTTATTTATAACTCTTTTTTTTTGTATATGCCTTGTCCCTTCAGGACATAGGCAATCATGGGCTTCCACATCTCCCCATCCCTTGTCGCTCTTAACAACCTTCCCCCTGTTACTCCTCCCAATCCCAGCCCTGTCATCCATTTGATCAAGCTCATCAAATATGTCACTCATTGCTTTCCCTGTCTCTCTTTCTCTCAATCTGTCCTGTGACTATTACATTCTCCAAGCTCTCTTTACTCATTACATGTCCCAGAAACCTCAGCTGTCTTTTCCTGGTGCTAAATGCAATTTCCTTTTGTTTCCATCCTCTCCAAAACCTGTTGTTGCTCACATGTTTGGTCCATGGTATCCTCAGCATCCTTCTGTGAATTTTTCCTGTCTCTCTTTCCCCTCTATCCACCTTGTTAGTATCAGATTCACCAAGCCCTCCTTCTTCATTATGTGTTTAGAAACTTCAGCTGTCTCTTCCATTTCATTTTCATTTTCATCCTTTCCAAAACCTTGTTGTTGCTCATATGTATGAGTAGCATATTGACTGACAGGAAAATTTCGTTCGGAAGCAAAGAAAAGTGTACTGGACTGTTATGTCATATCTGTCCTTCTATATGGAAGTGAATACTGGGTGATTTCCTCAGAAATGAAGGAAAGGCTTGAAGCAACAAAAATGTGGTTCTACAGAAAGATGTTGAAGGTGTCATGGACCAAACATGAGCAACAGCAAGGTTTTAGAGAGAATGGAAACCAAAAGAAAACTTATACTTAACATCAAGGAGAGAGAGCTTAAGTTTCTATGACATATAATGTGGAAGGAGGGCTTGGTGAATCTGATACTCACAGAACAGATAGAGGGAAAGAGAGACAGTGGTAAACAGCGCATGTCTTACTTGAAGAGTTTAAACAAATAGATGGCAAAGCAGGATTTGGGAGAAATAAGAAGACAACATATATTAAGAGCAACAAGTGACAAGAAAATGTAGAGGGCCATGTTCACCTACGTCCTGAAGAAGCACAGCTTATAAAAGAATAACCTTGACATATTTGGGAATATCACTTCAATTATAATAAAGACTGTTATATATATATATATATATTTTTTCCTCCTATCATGCTCATGGAGAGAGAGAGACAATGGCGAGACAGAGTCAGTTTTGTTCATTCTCTTTACTACCAGTTATTAAACTTTATTACCAGTTATGAAAGCTCTTGCTGTGTGTTTGCTCTTTAACAGTGCCTTATTATTTTAGTTTTTGTAATAATTATGTCATCAAGTAGTGAATATATATATATTAACCAGCTTATCACACCCTACCTTCCGAGTAAATACAGCATAAAGTCAACCCTAGAGGCAATCCAAATCCTCAAGAGTGAAAAACCTAATAATGAAATCATAGCTTCACTTGATGTGGAAAACCTTTTTACTAATGTACCCGTCAGTGAAACTATTGATATAATTATAAGAAATGTTTACAGTAATCCTTCATTACCCCCACTCAAAATTAATCCCAACATCCTAAGAAAAATTCTACTAGCTTGTACTACTGAAGTGCCTTTTGTTGATCCAAACAACTCTATATATATACAACGTGACGGAGTCTCCATGGGTTCAGTGCTTGGTCCGATTTTTAGTAATTTCTACATGTCTAACCTTGAAAATACTACCTTTGCAAAATTTACAAAACCATCAATATATCTACGATATGTTGATGATATCCTACTATCAATTAAAAATACTGATGAAATCTTACAACTTCAAAAACATTTTCAAAATAACTCAGTTTTAAAATTTACTTATGAACTTAGCAAAGATAACAAAATTCCTTTTCTTGATATATTAATTAACACTGACAACAATAAATTTACTATCTCACCATATCAAAAACCCACTAATAAAAATCCCTCCACACTCAATTATATTAGTGAATGCCCCCACTATTACAAAATAGCCATTATAAAAAATCTATTATACCGTGCAAAAGTCAATTCATCTACAAATCAGATCTTCTACAGTGAACTAAAAAACATAAAACAGACACTCATCAATAATAATTTTCCCAACTACATAGTTGATGAACAAATAAATTACTTTCTTAAAAAGCTTAACATGGAAAAAACAACACATGATACTAACCCAACCAATCCTAAACATATCACTCTCTTATACCGTAGCCAGATGCACTCCAACTACCAACTAGATGAAAACATCCTAAAAAAACTCATAAATACTAATATTTCTCCGACAGACTCTAACAAAAGAATTAAGTTCATTATATATTACACTAAATCCACTACATCTAATTCATTTGTCCGCAACGACTCTTCCCCCACCGTTAGTGATTTGCAAAAAACCAATGTAGTATATAAATTCATATGTCCATTTAGAGAATGTATCTCTAACAACCTCAATAATATCTACATCGGCCACACCACAAATTTGCTCTCACGGCGTCTGACGTTGCACTTAAATAAAAATTCAAATATATTCCGTTATTTAGAACAACACGGTTATCAATGCACACTTCTGAGAAAAACACTTGTTGATAACACGTACATACTCAAACAAGAAAATAATAAGCAGAAACTAAAAATCCTCGAAGCACTCTACATTAAACAATTTAAACCTGGTTTGAATACAATCAATTTCGATATTTCCAACAACGTACTCAAATGTCTGTAATCAGACCAGGGACCACAACACCACTATTTTGTCACTGTCTTCGGCCATCCGCCACGGTAGGGATGGACTTATATTTTCAATTCAATTATCTTTATTGTTAATAGCTTAAATGTTCTATGTTTACTGTGTGTTAATATTTACTCTTTGATAATGGCTTATGTGAGCCGAAAGCTTAGACCCGATAAAAAATTCAACAAATACTGTGATTTTTTGTTGTCTTTTAACGACATCACCATCAAGTATATCAGACGGTATGAACGGATCCTACACAAAATTAATAGACAAAACTTGTCTATATTATTCAATGAAACCTGCATTAATATATATATATATATATATCTTCTCTATTATAATAAAGTTGTTGTTCTGTGTATATATATATATATATATATATATATATATATATATATATTAATTTTATTTCTTTAAAAATTATTTTTAATTGATACTTGTATTTGAGTAGTTATTCTGTTTTTAATAAAGCAGAATATTTAAATATATATTCCTACTTGCCTAATTATTTATGAGAAATTTTATTAGGAAAATGTGGGTCAGTAGAAATATACTTGTATGTGGATGACTAATATATATATATATATATATATATAAATCAGAAGTGGGCTTTGCGGGTATTGAACAAACACAAGTATGCTTGAGAAGGTATCTGCAATAGGGATAAGCTAGCCGCCCCAGCAGATGGGTATCCTCGAATATGAGTGGCCAACCATTGTATGCTCATATGGCTGAAAGGATAGGACATTGTTTTCTGACCATGACATCCAAGTTTGAATCATGCTTTGGTTGATTTATTGGGGAGGTAACTTGATAATTTCGACCTGACATAGTTGCAGCATAAAAAAATAAAACACAGACACACTCAATGGCGTAGGTGTGTTTCTACAATAGGAATTTGTTAGATGTGTTTAGACATGAGTATCCAGCCAATCAATGTATGTATGTATGTATGTATGGCCGAAAGGATATAACATTTTTTTCTGGCCATGAGACTGAGGTTTGAATCTTTCTTTAGTTGATTTGTTGGGGAGGTGACTTCTTGACAATATCTACCTGTTCAAATGACATTGTTGGTTATACTAGCATAAAGTCACAAGTCATTGTAACCGAGGGTTTCAGCAGGTTGGCTTTGTTAAAAAGATTTTTGCATTTAGATGGATTATTTTTATAGAAGAGTTTTACTAATTTAATATCAATAGAAAATTTTGATGGATTTTTACACTTAAATACATGTACAGCAATTTTTTATTATCACTAATTATTAAATAAATAAACTGAAGTATACTATAGTAAAAACAAATTTCACTAGAATGCCAGAGTATTTTAATTCCATAAACAAAATTTTGTAAATAAAACACAAGAAAAGTTAAAGATTTCCACGCACCAAGTATTCCCAAATGATCACCCATCTCAGTATTGACCAGGCTCAATGTTGCTTAACTTTGGTGAAGCATAGCTTTACTAAACAAGAACTTCAATAGAAATCTAGGGTTTTGTAATTTAATAAACAAAATACTATAAATAAAAAAACAAGTAAAAGTAAAAGATTTCCATACTTCCAAGATTAAAACACCAGTTATTCCCAAGTGGTCACCCATCTAGCTATTGACAAGGCTCAATGTTGCTTAACTTTGGTGAAGTATAACTTTAGTAAACAAGAACTTCAATAGAAATTTAGGGTTGTGTAATTTATTAAGCAAAATACTATAAATAAAAAAAACAAGTAAAAGTAAAAGATTTCCATACTCCTAAGATTAAAACCCCAGTGGTCACCCATCTAGCTATTGACCAGGCTCAACGTTGCTTAACTTTGGTGAAGTATAACTTTAGTAAACAAGAACTTCAACAGAAATCTAGGGTTTTGTAATTTAATAAACAAAATACTATAAATAAAAAAACAAGTAAAATAAAAAATTTCCATACTCCTAAGATTAAAACCCCAGTGGTTACCCATCTAGGTATTGACCAGGCTCAATGTTGCTTAACTTTGGTGAAGTATAACTTTAGTAAACAAAATGTTCAACAGAATTGTAGGATGTTGTAAAATAGAAGAATAAAAAAAATTCTATAAATAAAAAGACAAGAAAAAGGAAAAGATTTCTGCACATCCAAACTTAAATCAGCAGGTATTTCCAACTGGTCACCCATCGAGGTACTCACCTAGCTCTACGTTGCTTAACTTTGGCAATCATACAGAAACCAATGACATGGCCATTAGCCTCAACCAAATAGTGCCATTAAAAACACTTCGAAGAAAACTTCCTCGTTTTCTTTATGTGCCATGTCCCTTCAGGGTGTAGGCAATCATGGACCTCCATTTGCCCTTGTCTATTGTCACTCTTAATATCTTTCTTCTTGACATCTCTCCCAAACTTTACTCTGCTTATCTAATA